>RJWT010011485.1:0-23270 GCA_004365215.1 Cuniculus paca
CAGCTTTTACAGGACATGACTTTACATTGTTTCTATATTGACTCCTACTGCTCTGTACTTGTGTCATTTGTGGGGTAGGCTTGTCAAAGAGAAGATGAATTCTAAGACAAATTAATAGTCTGTTTATTCATAACTGGGCAACAAAGGAACCTGTGTGTTTTCACTTTTCTGGACAACGGATCAACAGTGTCAAGAACAGTATACTTTATAGAGTAAAAGGAGGAAATATGGAGACATATTGGCAAATGTTTATTAGGTGGCATTTTGGAAGCAGGGAGAATTCCTAATTTGTCTTCAGGCATATTTCCCAATCCTTGGTTGGCTACAGATTGAAGAAATTTCAAAGGAAGAAGGATTGTTCATTGTTGGACTGTGGCAGGGTCATTTCCCAGAACTTGTGGAACAAGGGTGGAAACGGTGCTGGCTGCCATGGACAGCAGTCTCTCAAGTCTGATAACGTAGCTCACGAAATCATGTCTCACACGTTCCCTGTGTGCGCTTTGTGCCTTGGCACACAGCCAACATTCAGTCCTACTTCCAGATTTAATGTGATGACTTGTTGAATCATTGAATCAGCTTTGGGAGAGGAAGGATAACTGTGTGAGTATATATTCGCCTAGCGTGTGTGGATACGTGTGTGCACACATGTACATATGTGCATTTAGATGTGCACACACATCTAAATTCCTGTATCTAGAAAATGTGAATGTTTGATACAAGGAAGGAAGAGGAACAGATTTATACATACATTCCACCCCCGGGATCCCTGTCAAAGAACTCCATTATGAAATATGTGTGCCCCACGTACCAAGGCACTGGGAAGATGCAGTGAGGGGACCGATGATGTCTTGCAGAGGACCAGCTGGGAAGCAACTTCATGCAAGATGCAGCTGAGCGACATTGGTTGCATTTCTAAATGAGCCAGGGAATATTTATCAGAATGAGGGTGCTCTAAGTGAGGCGTAAAAAAGGAACATTGCCACAATGCTGCCAAAGTGGGTGAAGATAGGAACTTCACACTGGGATGGTAGAGTCCCCTGTGCAACTGCTCCTTTGAAAATACTAACACAAAATGGGATTCCATGGAGAGGACCCACTGAGAATTAGACCACTTTGGGGATGGAAGGCTGTTCAAGACACCTCTGTTGACTGATGGAAGTTAGTAACAGAGAGCACCAGAGTGCTACCTCCTGGCATCTATGTATTCAGTGCTGCTGCTGCCGTTGTGCATTTGGACCATACTCTGACTCTGGAGAGTGGTGGCGGAACAGTGGGGCCCATGGAGGAATGGCATCTGGTGGGGAGGGTTATTTCCTGGGTTTGTGCCATATTACGCAGCCTGGTGAGACTGAGGAGCTGAGGTTTTAGATACAAGGCAACAACTAACACAGCCAAATGCTTCTTTACCCCAAGGGTGGATGGCATTGAACTTGGCTACCTCTGAAAACAGAAACCATGCCCAGCACAAAGTCTCACCAGTTTCTGACTGTGATTTTATCTCTCTGTTAATTTTTTTTTCTCCTCAAAATTAAATGGCAGAGTCATTGTGCACTTGGAGTTTTCCATGATGTAAATGTAATGGTCAGTCTTTTGATAAATAGATTCTGAAATGCTCTACATATGCCTACCACAAGCTTTCATCCATTTCATCCATTTGGCTAATTTTATTCTTTGTAAGCCATGGAAGAGAGGGGTAAATGGTCCCATGATTAGATCTAGTTCAGAGACAAGGAAAGAAAAGTGTGGCTTTTGCTGCTCTGCAAAGCAGGAGCAATGTGCCCTTTATAGAAAAGTTGAAATCATAGCATTAAAGAATGTTGGGCTAAAAAAGACCTTCAAACCCTTGTCTCATACACTTGTGCTCCCAGCGCTGACCCTCCCACTTAGAGCTCAGAGTTTCCTAAGGAATTTTTGTAGTATACAAATGTTGTGGGGACCAAATTTATCTAATTTGTCTCATCAAGCAGCCTAGGCATGTGTGTTTTTCAAAGCGCTTCCTGTATTGGCTGTGGGTGGGAAATAGTATAACAAAGCAGTCTTGTTGTTACAGCACTGAATTTACCACTGTGTTATGGTTTACCACTGTTTTGTGTCTCTGGTTATTTATTTATTTATTATAAAAGGGAGGAAAATAGTATATGGTTGTCTCCTATAATCAATGGGGAATATGTTTTGAGACCTCTGGTGTACACCTGAAACCATTGATATATTCAATTTATTCTAGGCACACATACTTAGGATTAAGTTTAATCTACAAATACAGGCTCAGTAAGAGATTAACAATAATAACTACTAATAAAATAGACCAATTATAATATTCTGCAATAAAAGTTATATGAATTCTCTCTCTCTCTCTTGCTCTCTCTCTCTCTCTCTCTCTATATATATATATATATATAATATATGCATGTATTTTACCCTCTCACTACAAGGAGATATTTTACAGCTTCTCTTTGCCATATCCACATTTCCAGGGTCACTACTGTTATGCTTTGGGACCATTATTAGATAAAAGTAAGGATCACTTGAACACAACCAGTGAAATCCTACAACAGTAGATCTAAACTGAAAGGGCTACTAAATGGCTTACAGGCAAGTAGCGTATACAGTGTGGATACGCTGAGTAAAGGGATAATTCATCTCTGGGGCAGGACAGGGCAAGGTGGTGGAAGATTTTATCATATTACTCGGGACTTAAATCTTATGTCTCTGTTAAATTTTTTCTCCTCAAAATTAAATGACAGAGCCATTTAGAGTTTTCCATAATATAAATGCAACGATCAGTGTTTTTATAAATAGACTTTTATTTAGTTGTTTATTTCTATAATTTTCCATTTCATCTTTTTTTACTTCAGTTGATTGCAGGTAAGTGAAACCACAGAACGTGAAGCTTCAGGTAAGGGGAAGGGGACTCCTATGGATCTCCTAGGAATAATACGTGACAACTCTGCAGTGTTTTAGGGCAGGGTGCAACAATAAGTATCGACTATGATGAAGGTCAGAAGAAGGAGGAAAGACTGCCTTGTCAAGCCACTATCCAACACTGCTGCACCTCGCCACAGCCCAGAGGGACCTTTCTCAGTGTCCCCAAAGCGTCATCCTTTCCATTCTCCAATGGACAGCTGGCTGTTAGATCGTGCCTGATCTGAATGGATCTGGCTGTCTCTGGAGACTGTTGCAGCTGACCCTAGTTGTGCTCTCCTGGCAGTTGTGGCACAGGTTCCCAACTGTGCTAGGTTGATCCTGTAGGCTCACTGTCCCCCTGGAGGTAGAGGCTTAGGCATCAGATCCTCTTGGGCTACTGTGGAGAGTAATTGCTTCCAGGAAAATACAGTGTCCTCAGTGAAAAATTGTTGCAGGGTCTCCTGGTGTTAACTTGTCTTCACTTACCTGGAGTACTAAATCAATTTCTTCACCACCTCCTAGACATGCCCCCAACCAAACATGCCCCTTGAGTTAATGTGAGTGAACTCCTACTATGAGATGGTAGCACACCCCTATCAGGATTCAGCTTTTAAACAGCAGTACCCACATTTGCTCAGATACCATGACATGAAGCTATATATGGACATTTACTAAGATATATAATTTCAGCATTTAACCAAATGTTAGATTTTTCAGATCAATTAAATCAACAGTTATGACATGCCATCTGACTGTAAGACACAGAAGTAAGTACCAATGGGGGTAAAGTGGTGAAATGGCCAATGGAGAGGGTATAAGGCAGGGTCCCTGGAGTTCTGAGGCTGGGAAAATGTTCCTGCATGAATTGTGTGATGTAACCAGGGCCAGCTTCATACCCATGTCACCATGTTGCCTCCCAGATCTGCTTCTCACTCGGGCGCCATATTTGACCAACTGCCCTGCTGTTCCCTCTTGAAATTCTTCATAATCTTTGAACAAAGGTTCTGCATGTTTATGTAGCTGGTCCTGGATTTGTTCATAAATGCCTGTGGCCTATTGACACCAGCAGTATCCTGTTCTTTCTCCTGTTTCCCACTGCCTGAAGTCAAGGACCTTCCTGGCTCTTCCTGGTAACCACAACCAGCTGACCCCAGATCTTTGTGGTCAAAGGGGATGCTATTTGACTGCACAGCCCCAAAGTGCACAAGGAGAGGCCTACACACACACACACACACACAGACGCACACACTGAATTTAAGAAGTCTTGACCAAGAAAAGACTGAGCCTTTCCTTTTTGTGTCCTCAGCTATCAGAAAAAGTTCAAGAAGCTACCTTTGGTTCTTTTGGAAAAAAGTCAACATGAACCTGCTGTTTGCCTCAGGTCCCCATCACACCCCCAGCCCTAGGCCTAGCTCAGGATAGCTGCTGAGATGTAACACCAGGGAGCATGCTCATGCTTATAATCACTTTCCACCTGATGTTTTCACTTTTAGACTTCTCTTTGTTGTTAGGCAGCAGGCAAGACAGCTATGCCTATTTCATGGTGGTGGCACCAAGGCTCTGAAAACAAATGCTTGTTTGCATTTGCCAGTGTTGTGTTTGGCTGAATTTTCAGGGAAAGGAACAGGGAATCTCACCCACGGACTGTCAGGGTTGTCATTTCAAAGCCATTCTCAGGTGGAGCTCTGTGCTAGCACATCTACCTTGGGAAGCAATCATCCTCCTGATTTTCAGTAGAAGTCTGCAAGGGATGGGGGTAGGGAAAAGTGCTGGGAAAGACTAAAAGGCAGACTCAGCCTCTTACCAGGAATCTCCACAAGCACAGATTTCTATGGACTCTGGAAAAGATTCTTAAATTGATTCTTAAAATACCTTTGAATCTGGATGGCCGAGCTCTGCAGACCCGCTCTCCAGTGGCAGCTCCTTCTTGACAAGCGTGTTCTCTGATGTTCTTCCATCACTGACAGGGAAAACTCGTCATCTCTGGGAACCAGAGTAGATGCGTGGAATCATAGAACTTCACTATTGCAGAACTTTAAGAGCATACTTGAAAAACAAGCCCAGGTCAGCTTTCTCACTGTGCATGCGAGCAGGCTGTGACTGACACAAGGAACAATGAGCTGTTACTCCTATGGGCTCCTTGAAAACTCTCTTCCTCCCAAACTAAAGGCTCTGCTGGAGGATTGAGGTCTGGCATCCAACCCCATACACTGCATTTTTGACAAGGGGCATACATCTAACCTTGGTGCACCTACCAGTCTTTGTCCTGAGAGTTTAAAGTCAAAACTGAAGACTCCAGCTGTCTGGTGGTGGCTCTGGGGATCTGAGACCACATAGAGTGTGGTCTAATTCTCTTCTATTGCATAAGTGTCAAAAAAGAACAAACTCATTAGCAAAAGGATTGAATGGAAGCCAAAAGGAAGGGAACCTTGTTAGCCACAGAGAGACAAAGAGCTTGCTCTCGTCCTTATGATCTCTTTTGCTTCTAAGAGTCTTGCTCCATGCAGTGATTTCAGTTGTGGGTCTTCTTCCAGGCCACCTATATCCACAATGAGCCTTGCACAACCTTAGGGACCTAGAGTGATCAACTACAGTGAGTCACCTCTTCTGAGCTTGGACAGCTTCATATGGCAGCCCTTCTATTTCTGTTTTCAATTGCTCTAACCCAGATGCTGAACACATATCCTTTATTTTCCATTTCCACAAGAATTTGCTCACTTAAGGCATTCAGTGTATGACTTTCTTAAAATGATTTTGAAGAGTTAATATGAATGCATCTCATGACAGTGTAAAAGGCAAACACATTCTATTTTAAAACCCTGATCCCTAAAGAGATGTGGTTACTTCATTAAATACAGCCTCCCACCCTGCTAGCTCCTCACCCAGCCACTCCCAAGAACCTATGTATACCTATGAGGTAAAGGATGATAATCCAGCTACCATTCATGCTACCTTGTCTCTCCAGCCCTTTATCCTCAGTTTCTCCTTTCAGACTGAGCTTTACAGGAGAACTTTAAATTGAAGGGCAGTAGCCCTTAGAAGTGGGACCTCTTGGGTAGAGATATGAAGACTGTCTTCCCTGCAGCATCTTGGTCATGACACAATCATACCTGGGACTCAGGTGTTCTGCCCTTGGAGGTTGCCCAAGATGTGTTTAATGAGACTCCCAGTACCCTGCTGTGATCGTCCCAGTGTCTGGCACCCAGTAAGTTTATATTTTATCTGTTTGAAACACACAGTTTCAAGAGTTTTTGTACAGGTCTATAGTTCAGCAGTTGTCACACCAAATATGACTTTTAAAACTGTCATTATCTCACAAATTCTCCTGGGTAGTTTTGCAGGTGATACCACTGCCCTTACTCTTCTCCAACCATTCATCTACTTTGTTGTCAGTAGTATGTAGTGATTTTTGTCCGATTTCTTTTACTTATCAATATTGCTGAGCATTATTCTATTGAATGGATATACCACAATTGGTTTATTGACCCAGATTCTGGGTCAAGAGTTTGGCTATACTTAGTAAAGCTATGAAGAACACTTGTGCGCAAGTCTTTGCATGAACATATACTTTTATTTTTCTTGAGTAAGTATGTAGGACTGTCATTGCTGGTTCATAACATACAGGCTTGTTTTAATCTTATAAGAAACTGCCAAACTGCTTTCCAAGTGGCTGTAGCATTTCACAGTTTTACACGAAATAGATGAGAGTTACAGTTTTTCCACATGTTGACAACACTTAATGTTATCAGATTTTGTAATGTTAGCTAATTCAGTAGGTATACAAAAATATTTCATTGTGGTTTTGATTTTGTACTTCCTGAATGGTTGAAAATAGAGCCCTTCTCTATGTGCATTTGCGTACTAGCTAGGAAACTTTTAACTGACCTGAGTTCACAAAACTTTTCTATTGTTTTCCTAACAGCCTTATAGTTTTAATTCTTATATTTATATCTATCCTCCATTTTGAATCACTCTATGTATGTAGTAGGAGAAAAAGGCCAAGCGTCTCCATTTCTTGAATGTTATCTGGTTATTACAGAACTACTTATTGAAAAGATTATCATTTCCACCATTCAATTACCCAGACACCTTTTCCTTCATATATTACCTTGATTGACATTGGCTTGAAACAATTACAAAAATGAATGTCTTCCCAGGCAGAGTGACCCAATGGGACCTTTCTTCAGAAATGGAGGCAGAGTATCCAAGACTGAAGTCTCAAATCACAAATAGTCAAGCATTTCTTTAACAAAGAATTCTGCTTTCTGCAGCATATCATTTGTTATGCGGTACAAATGCTCACTTTCTTCTCCATTCTCCTTTCTCCTTTCTTCTTTCTGAGAAGGGGTACTTGTTGAAATAACTCACCAGAAAACAGTTGAACAAACAGAATCTTCAAATATCAAAGCAAGAAGGAACCAGTAATATGAAGCACAAATTCCTCCTTTTTAAAACTAAGGAAGAGAGGCCCAGTAAGGTTAAATGACTTGCCTAATACCACCCAGCAAGGAAATGGCATAAATGAAAGATCTTGCATCTCCCCAAAGCCCACTGGTACAGAAGACCCATCTTCCATACCGCAACTTCCCTCCTAATGATTTCCTTGAAGAACAGTGACTCCTAAGAATTGGAACTTTATGAAGCCATCTGGATAAGGAGAGGTCTCTTGTGGATTTTCATGTAGACCTGGCTATGGAAGGCAAAGAATCGGGAGGCTTCAGTCTGTGGCTCTGTCCCCCTTCCATAGTGCTCTTCTGAAACTTCTCAGTTGCTTTCTAATTGCTCCCAAAATATTGAGTATTTAAGAGCTTGTGACTTCCTTGTTATCCAAATTTCCCCCGGTCAGGACTCCTGCTCACTCATGTGGCCAGTAGTGCACGGCCACCAAAGGCTGCAAATTGTAGGTGGCAGGTAGAGTGCATCACAGCCACCATGAAGTGCATGCTGTCCCCATCACACATCTTCAGACTTTGAGTTGCAAGTGTAAAGCTGAGATTAAGGAGCCGCCCAGGATTGTGGCAATGCAATGGGGCAATGGGGACATCATGGTCCATATTGATACCCCAGTATTTGGGACATCACCTCTGACAGTGACATCACAGAGTTTTGTGTCCAGGTCCCTGCTATATAAATGGGAAGACAGAATCCTAGCAAGGACATTCTGTGTTCCCAATGTCACCCAGCTAAGCCACATATTATCTACTTTAACAGAGAAATGCAGCTCTATACACTATTCTTTCCTTTCATTTGATGAGACCAAATAAAAATTGTATCTTGTATTTGTACATTTTATTCTATACTTCCTCATTGTGTTGGCATTTATAGATACAAATTACTGAATGGTATTATCTACATGAATCCATGTACACTGCGTTTTATGGATGATTTATAGTATACACAGCCAAAAATAACCCTTGAAATGTGATTTTTGTCTAACCCAGAGTCTTGGAACCTACTCCTCTGTGAAAGATGAAACCTTAATGTGTAGCTATTTAATTGAGATTAGAAGGAGTAGGATGGGGAAGACCTTAGGTCCTATTGAAGATCTCTTTCCCCAGCACCAAGCTGCGTTTATTGAAATGCCCAAGTTTTGTCTGGGATTGTCCCTCCCTGAGACAAAAAAGGAAGGGCAAAGGAGAGTACTTTTGCCAGGAAGTTTGTAGATAAGGCAAAAGGAGCTTAACAAATGTCTGTGAAACTGAGTTTCGAACAGGCTTCACAATGAGGTTTTAATTTGCAACACCTCCCACCCACCCCCTCCCACCGTCCAGCCCACAATCCCTGCAGCTTGATTTCTGGGGGCTGAGAGCAGCCCACACCATATTCCTTTAATGCTGGGTCCTCCTCTGGGTTCTTCGTCTCCCTGGGAAGTGACTGTGTACAGGCAGAGTGTAATTGGCAGGCTGTGACACTCCTGTCTGCAAGTGTCTCTCTAAGTGGAGCACATTTCAGCCTTTATCTGGTGATGGCTGCTACCTGAGAAAGGCCCTGGGCCATCTCAAAGGGCTTGTAGCAGCTAATTGTGCCTTTTAGGACCAGCAATTAGCTGGAGATCTCTGGACTTCAAAGCTCCAACACCCACCAGCCTTCAGCTCGCATCTCTCCCTTTCACTTAACTAGTTGAGCCTAATAGACGCATGAAGGACAGCCAGGTGAGGTGCCCAAAGAGAAGGAAGGCGGAGGCTGGCCTCATTCGAAGCTCCCTCCCAGGCGGGCACTCTGCCGCCGCCCAAGAGACCTAACAGCAAGAAACCAGCACTCTATGCTGATGTCACACCATAAATAAGCCCTGTTTATTGCAGGACCAGGGCTGGTGGCTTATTAATCGGTATTGGGAGTCAAGCTGCCCCTGTTTGAACAGTTTAAGCATGAGTTGGAAGATGACAATAAAAAACTAATTAGGCACAGTTCATAAAGGAGATCACACATGCCTGGTGTCTGCTGGTTACTATAGGCACATGGTGGTTTCAGTGGACACACGAGGCAGAACATCTGAAAATTAAGACAATAAATCAGTTTCACCAAATTAAAGACATGCATTTACCCATTAATTAAGGATAATAGAATCTTACAAGCTTCTGTGTACCATAGGTAATTTGTAATACTTTACCATAATTATATACATTGAAAATTAAAAATTCAGTATACCTTACAGGTAATGAATGCACACAACCCTTGTTCTACTTCTAGGAAGAACTAAAAGCTTGCAAGTTAGCCCAATCCCACATTTAGGATTACATGATCTATTTTTGTCCATCGACTAGACTTAATTATTGGGTGTTTCTCCTTTGCTGGTTTGCAGCCATGCACTGCATCTGGTTTAGAGACAGTTGATTCTATTTTTTAGCACCTCTCTACCCACTTTTCATCTTCACAGAACAGCAATTTGACCAGGTATGATGGTCCAGTCCTGTAATCCCACCATTCTGGTTGTCTGAAACAGCAATACTGGCAACTTCAAGACCAGTCTGGGTGACTTAGCAAAACACAGCCTCAGAATAAAACATTAAAAATAGGTTAGGATGTCTCTCAGTGTGAAGGCTCTGGGTTCAATCCCAAGTACTAGGAAAACAAAAACAAAGCAAAACAACCATAAAACAGCACTCCAATATTCTTTTGGGGCAATACCCTTCACCCATTGTTTGCAGTCTTGATGGGGCTGTCAATCAAAGTGCCCAATCAGAGCTGAGCCAACCAACCTCACAGTCCCAGGACTCAGACTCAAGCAGAGTAACATAAGGACCCAGGAAAAACATAGTTTCAGAGTCGCGTCTGAACAAGACTGTCAACCAAGTTGTGCCTTGGGGACCTCTAAAATATCCAATAGTCACACATGCTGATAGGCAGAATCACTGACACCCCCCCCCCCCAAAAATCTATGTTCTAATCACCAGAACCAGCGAATATGTCAGTCAACATGGTAAAGTGATTTTGGAGTTGTGATACGGTACTGGCTTTGAGATGGGGAAAAGATCCTGAGTTATCTAGGGCCCTCACAGAATCCCCTCCCTTTCCCAGCTGGATGGGAGAAAGAGGCAACAATAGAAGAAGAGTCAGAGATGGGAGATGAGGCCTCAGCCATCGTTTCTGACAATTCCTGAAGTTCTGCTGCTCACAACTAACCCTAACGAAAGACTTGTTTTTTTTCCTGTCTTCATCCTCTCCCCTCTTTTCACACCCCCTTCTCTCTCCTTCATCTTCTTTCTTCCCTTTATACTTACTCTTTAGTTTTCCAACATGAACACCTGGATCCCCCAAACATTTGCCACCCTCAAAATCTCATTCACTCATTCTGGAAAGTGGCACAGATGTGTGAAATTTTTTAAATCCTCTCTGAGTATTGTGGTGTACCTGGAACTCAGGTACCTGGGAAGAACCGTGGGCCTAATTCAAAGTCAATGTTTCTTGATAGAATAATGGAGACAAGAGAATGTTAATTCACTGTCCAAAGCCACGTAGTCAGGCAGAACAGAGAATGCTGGATCCTAACTCCAGCACTGTGGCTTTCTCAATGGCAAGGGGCAAAGGAAAACCGTACACAGCATAGTGGTAAGAAAGAGAGAGAAGAGAGGAGCTGGGGAAGAGATGCACCATGTAGTGACCCACCCCTTCCAAACAGGCCCTGCCTCTCAATTTGAGATTTTTGGATGACATTTTAGATCCAAACCATCACATTAATCATTATATTTTATTAATCAAGCACCTTATTCATTTATATTTTAATGTAACTATGTGATATTTAAATTTAAATCTATCACCGTGCTATGTGATTTTGATTAGTCTTTCCCACTCTACTCTCCTTTCTTATCTTTGGATTCTTCTTTTAACCCTTCTAGTGTCTATTCTGTAGTCTAGAAGTATACATTCATTTACTCTTTTCTGGCTACCATAGTGCAGTGTTTCTCAATTAGAGGAGGAGTTGCTAGTTCTAAATATCTCATAGTACACAATAAAAGTGCCCCAAAATAAAAATACATGACTCCAAATGTCCAGAGTGCTGTCTTGATCCATTTTGCATTGCAATAGTAGAATACCTGCGACAGAGTCCTTTACAAAGAGCAGATTTATTTCTTACTCTTCAGGAGGGTGGGAGGCCCAAGGTAGAGGGACTGCATCTGGTGAGGGTCTTCTTGCTACATCATTCCTCTGTGGAAGCTGGAAGGGAAAGCATGTGCATGTGAGACACAGAGAAGGGAAGAGGGATGGATTCTTTCATTTATCAGGAGCCCATTCCCCAAATGACTAACTTACTCTTGTGACCATCACCTTAATTCTGTTTCTTCTTGAACATTGCTGCACTGAGGATTAAGTATCTAACACATGACCTTTGGTGACACATTTAAACCACAGTGATGATGAGCTGAGAAATCCTACCAGAGAGATGACAACTTCCAACCTTGATTGATCAAAATCTAATGTCAATATGGTAGCTTTGCAAGTTTCACAGAAAATGCAGTGAATACTTTAACTCCTTTTGTCCAATTTCAACTCATATGTTATCATTGTGGAGTATTCTTCATGTGTTTTAAACTGTACAAGATATTATTGTTAGTTTTGGTATAGTCAGTTCTTCAAGTTAGTTTTTCCCTAAGCTCGTCATTCCTTTTTGCATCTCTGACCTTCCATCTGGAATCCTTTTCCTTCTGCCTGAAGAGCTCCCTTTATGATTTCCTGAAGTGCAGATCTGCTAGTAAGAAGTCCTTTCTGTTTTCGTTGGTCTAAAAATGTCTTTATGGTCCTTCACTTTTATTTCTCTCATTTCTAGTATATTCGTTGATACCTACATGTAGAACACTTCTCCCTTCACAACAAAAAGCATTCCGCACAACCTCAATACTATTAACACACCTCAGAGAATTAACACTGATTCTATGATTTCTAAAATAGAGAAATAGTTAATATTCAAATTTTCCATGTGACCCCATATAGCTATTTTTGCTAGATTCTTTTATGAGGATTCACTTGGTTGTAATGTCCCTAGCCCTTTTCGATTTACATTACCCTCTTATTTTTATTATTGTTATTATTTATGTGTTATTTTACTTTACCTTTAACTAACACATAACATAAAATTGAATATAGTAACTTGGTAGTAATATTTTGATGCATGTATATATTGTATGTTACTTAAATTGGTTAAACATATTGGCCTCCTCAATTATTAATCATTTCTTCATAGTAAAAATATTTACTATCCATTTTTCTAGCATTTTGTGATGTACAGTACATAACAGTTGTCTATTGTCATCCTAATGAAATCCTGTTGCTCGAGACAACATGGATGGAACTGGAGATCATTACGTTAAGTGAAATAAGCCAGGCACAGAAACATGAGAAGTGCATGATTTCACTCACATGTGGAATATGAAAAAGTTGATGTCATACAAGCTCAGAATGGTGGTTATTGGAGGCTGGGAAAGCAAAGGAAGAGGAGGAAAAGGGAAGGTTACTTATGTGGTTTTTGAAGAACCAGAATATTTACCTGGTAGACTGTCTTGTGGCTTAATTTTTATTATTTCATTGTGATTGCATTTAGATTGAATACCTTTGACAAGAATATTGCACAGGGAATATATGTATTTATTGCCACATAGCAGGAGGCACATAATGTCAAGTTTGTTCCTCTGGTGATGGTCACTTGGTTAAGGAGGTGATTATCAGGTGTCTTCAGTAAATAAACACTTGGAGACTGTGATGTATCACTATCCCCAGTAATCTTGTATTAAGAATTCTTAGCATTCTTTGTGGATTCTTGCCTGACTATCAGTAGTTGAGGTTGCAAGCTGGTAGTTTTCTACTTGTATAATTCCATCTATGTTGATTGGTGTTCTATTGAAAAAAATGAGTTTAGAGCTCAACCTTTCTACTTAGAAGATCAACATATCTCAAAACATATTTTGTATTTTTTCCTATCCCACACCTGTAATCAACCATTTTTGTAGGAGCACTCCTATTGTGTGTGTGTGTGTGTGTGTGTGTGTGTGTATGCAGATGGTACTTAGAAGCCAAGACCTTGATTATAGGTGTGTTCCTCAATATCCGGTTTTTACTGAATTTAATCCCCTTTGGGGAAGGAATTAGGAAATATGTATTTTCTCCTTAAAACCTGAATTTACATTGATAACCTCTAATTCAATAGAACATTAATTTTAAGTTTCATTTACTCTCCCATGCCAAGAACTCAAGCTTATAACAACATTATTTACACATTGTTGTTATTCTATGATGTACAAAATAGTTGCATTCACAGCACCATCACTAATAAGCTTCCTAAAAAGTCAAGATTATTTTGTAGGTTTTTCCCTAGGGTTTTAAAATTATTTTTAAACTTTGGAATAGATGTTTTTAGAAAGTTTATTAGAGCACTGCATTCAAAAGTTACTTAAAAGGATTCTTTTGATTCATTGGTTGTGTGATCAATTTGAAGTACAATTGAATTAATATTCTCTGTGTTCATATTTTCATATTTGCTTTAGATCCTTCTGATATTTTATTTTGGCATACATAAAGCATTTACACAGTCTAACGCTTGAAACTTTATTAAGGGATAATACTCAAGAGAGTCTCACTCATCAGTATCACCCATTCCACTTCTAGCCATCACCAAAGGAAAAACTTTTCACTGCTCTCTGGTATACTCTTCCTATGTTTCTATTGTGCGTTTGTACTAGAGTTTAGTCAAGCAGTCTTGTACAGATGGATAACACTTGGATGATACTAATTTTTATTGTTGCATGGTAAATTCCTTAGTGGTTTTATATTGTTTTTTTTAAAGAGTTTGTGGTTTTATTTCTTTTTCTATTTTTACCTGTTTATCTTTCCCTGTGAATGCTAAAAATGTTGTCCAGACCCAGGAAAAGAATTATTGATATTTTTATTGTGATCATTGCAAATTCAGATGATTACTTGGCCAGATAATATTTTTATGGTGCTAAATTTTTCTTGTCCAAGAATAAGGACTCTATTTTCAATTCTTCAGGTCTACTTTTGAGACTTTCAGGGTGTTTTTAAATGTTCTTCACATATGTTTTGCACACTGCTTTTTACATAAGAAGTCATATTTTTATTGTTGTAAGTAAGGCTTTCTTTCCAATTACATCTTCTAAGTGATTGTTGTTTATACAATTAAATGCTATTACTTTTGTATTAATTTTACAACCTTCAACATTACTGAATTCTGCATTTGTACCTCCATATGTGAAAATTAGTTCAGTAATGATTTATTGAATATTCCAGACACATTGACATACAGAAATAAAGTTTTACTTTGTTTTCAATTCATATACCTGTTATTGTTCAAAAGTATTAGCCAATGAAAGCAGACAAGAGAAAAAGGACATATCAGTGGCAAAAGTGGAGATGGCAAGCATTACTGTTTATTTGTTTTTTTTTTTTAACATGGCAAGACTACAGTTATCTATTAAATAAAATAGTACATTATGGACCGAAGAATAAATATTGTATTATTAAGAAAGTATCCATAAATTGTTAATGTATTGAATGCTTTTATCAATAAAAATATTAGCATTTGTTGAGGTCTCTTCAGTATCTCTGAGTCAATTATAAGATCTACTAATGTGATGGATCGTATTAATGAATTTCTTAACAATGACCCTCCTTGAATTCATTGAATAAATCCCACTTGATGTGATATGAGCTCCTTTAAGCTAGTTTTAGTGGTATTTGACAAATACTGGTCCTTCTTTGAGTACTTCCATCCTTTTCAATGAATTTCATGCTTTATAATTTTCTATCTTCTTACACTCAATTTAGCTATACATTTGTATATCTCTGATACATTATTTGATCTTACTTTATTAAACCCTTTCTGATAATTTTGGCCTTTTAATTGGATTTAGTTCTTTGTACTTCATGTAATGATTTAAGTTCATGTAGACAAATGGTAACATTTTGATTTTCTATTTTATTATTTCTTTTTAGTTTCTCTTTTTCTTCTGGCTTGGTTTTCATTGTTTTGTTAGTATTCTTTTCTTAGCTGTTCTCATTTTAATTTAAATATCCTGGGTTTTATTTTAATTTACTAAATGGCTTTTAGTTGTCCCTCCGATTTTTTTAAAACTAGTTGCTATGGGGGATTAAGATATAGATCCTAAGCTTTTCACCATGTACTTTGATCTAGTCTACCCTCTATTTCCATTCTTTTGATGTACTACAGTTCTGTTATTTATAAAACCTAAAATACAATGGTATATGTTTTCCTTTATTTAACTTTGTTAGATTTTTTTTTAAATTGAAAGGAAAACCTTTTACATTTTCTACCTATTTATCAGTTATGGGTCTATTCATTTCTTCCTCAAAATTGGTTTCCCTTTGATATTATTTACCTCCAACTTGGGAACTTTTCTTGCATTATTTATCTACTAGCAATTAATTCTCTTAGTTTTGATTTACTTCACCTTCACTTTAAGAATATTTTTGGTGTATACAGAATTGTGTATTGATGCTTTTATATTTCAGTAATTTAGAAATGTCTTTCCACTGCCTTGTGAATTCCAATGCTTCTGATAAGAAATCAGTTATCATGAGTATGGTCATTGCTTTTTTCTAGCTGCTTTCAAGGTGTTTTTTATTTTACACTTTCAGTAGTCTGAATATGTTGTGTCAAGGTAGAGGATTCTTTGTTCTGCTTTTACTTGGAATTTACTGAGCTTCTAGAATCTGTAAGTCTATGTCTTTTACTAAGTTTAGAAAAATTTAGAGCATTATTTCTTTGAGTGTTTTCTATCCCATTTTCTGTCTCCTCACATTCTAGAATTTTAACTATGTATATGCTAGACATTTCATATTACTCCACAGGTGAATGGGCCTCTGTTTTATTTTAAAGCACTTTCTCCCCTTTTATTAGATAATCACTATTGTTCTAGCTTCTAGTTCAATGACTCTTTCATGTGTTTCACTAACATACTACTATTCACATCCTATGAATATTTTTCATCCAGAATATTTATATTATTTCTGAGAAAATGGATATAGTAGGAGCAACTGCATCATTACCAGAGGCAGAATTCTCCTGGAAAATGAAAAAACTGGACTACTTTCAATGACACATACTTTCATTTTTGAAGGTGGTTTTTTTTTTTAATTTTTTTTATTTTAAAGAGAGTAAAACAAAACAAAACAGAGTAAGACAGAACAAAGCAGATCAGAACAGAACAATGCAAGCAATACAGGACTTCAAAACAAGACAAAAGGAAATCAACAATGGCTACCATAGTGTCTTGTTTTCTTCAAAATAGTTTTTCATACCTTCATACACAATAAATTCAAACAAAACAAAATAATATAAAGCCAATCAAAACAAAAGAATGAAAGCATTTCAGGCTTTGAAGGTAGTTTTGAAGGTGTCTATTTCTTCTTTGGCATTTATTTTCTTTCATCTTTCATTTATTTTTCCTGTCTAGAAGTCAGTTGTTAGCATTATTGCTACTCCCCAAAGATAACCTTGTTCTACCTGGCCTTTAAATGACTTTTTGTTAATTATTAAGTTTTATTATTATAGGCATAAATATGATTCTATATTTTATTTATCCTCTTTAGTATTTCTTGGCATTCTTGAATATTTCCATGTCTTTTATGAGTTCTAGAAAACTTTCAGTCAAGTTTTTCAAATGTTTTGCTCCATTCTCTCTTTCTTCTCCTTTTGTAACTCAAAATAAATGTATATAAATTTCTTACTCTATCATGTCTCTTACCTCCATTTTTTATTTACTATCATTTTCCCTTTCACTTCTATATTTTTTCTCCACATTCTTTGCATTTCTTTTAATATATTTCTCTTTCTACTCATTTTCTCTTTAATTTGCTGTTGAACTCATCTGCTCAAGTCTTAATTTTTTTATGTTTTACCATTCTAGGATGCTGATTTTAAATGTTCTACATAATTTTTGAAAAATCTCAACTCAAAAAAATGGAAATCTTTTTGTTTTCTTTGAGTGCAAAAGTACAATTACTTAGCATAATTAATTTAAAGGTTGTATCTGATGTTCTCCTTATTTGGAGTCACTATGAGTATGTTTCTACTAGTTTTCTTTCATATTGTTTTTCCAGGTAATAGAACCTAACCTTTTCTCTCTTCACTTTGTTTTTCAATTATGTCTTTTGTAGGCTAAGGACAATACTGAAAAATATTCATGACTATATTTGCTACACAAGCTATATTATCATATGTTTTGCAAATCAGGGAACTGATTTTCAATGACATTGATTAATTTCTCAAAGTTGCACAGATATAAGTAGATTTCCTGGGCTTCAAGACTAGATTTGCTTCTCTGGAAAGATAAAAGCCGAAATTTTAGCTTTGGGCCACTTGAGAGAAGTTGAACTGATGAGATCTCATTGTCCCAAATATAGGCCCAAACCAAACCAGACCAAATTATTGATGAGGACTCATGTCATGGTCAAAGCCAATGATGTTCCTTTCTCGAGTTTCCTTTGCAGACTGATTATTCAGGAGAACATTGGCTGTGACCTCCTTTTTAGTCTGTGATATGGAATTGGACAGCTGGCTCCTCCAATGATGAACCTGAAATAAAGGAAGCAGAAATCTTATAGCCATTTCAAGGAGGCTTTTCTGAAATGTAGAGCAGGGCAGTGATGAGGGATCTATCACTTCTGCCAAGGCAGAAGTCAGTCAGAAACAGCATCACAGATATCAGGAATTTCTTCATTGCCATGTATTCTAATCCTCTCTCTGTGGCAGCATTTATTGAACATTAATTGTGTGCTTGTGGTGGATTAATAACTGATGGTCAACTTATAACACCCAACTGAACTGAATCAACATGGTGCCAAGTGTGGATGACCCACCTGAGAATTGTTGCCAAAGTAAATGGGAGAACTGGAGAGAAAGAAGTAGTGTTGTTGGTTCTCTGTGGTGTCATTGGTTCTCTTGTTGCCGCTGGTTCTCCTGGAGGAGCTTGTCGAGCTTCTTTCCTGATATGAACTTGGCTGTTCTCATTGTCAGAGGAGCTCAGGACCTCACCGTCGCTGAGGATGGCTGTGGTACTTTTCGTGGGAATCCTGGTCCTTACTTTAAGCATTGCTTTCTGGTTCCAGTGCAGAACCCTCAACTTACTGGCACAGATCCTTCAACCCACTGCCACAGACTTTCTAGCTTCCACCGCTGACCTTTGGGCCTTCCCAGTACAGATCTGTAAAACAGACTTGCATGACATATTGTGGGCTCCAGGCCTTCAGTTGGACTCATGGGGGTTGGAGAGGCATTGTCATGGGCTCTAGGTCTTCAGCTGAACTCATGCAGGGTGTTGCCATGGGATCCAGACTCTCAGCTGGATTCTTTAGGTCTTAGTGTGTGGACAGATTTCCTGCACTCTTTCTTTTGTATTTGACTCTTTGGGTGACAATTATGAATAATACTATAAATTATGTGCTTTGTATTGAATTGTTTTTCCTTGCAAATCCCTGACTACAACAGTGCTTATCAGTGTTCCAGAACTTGACATTTATTAATACATTTGGCCTTCATAATAATACTATGAGATAGATTGTGTTAATGTTCACATTTTACAGATGAAGAAACCAAGGCACAGGGAAGCGATACGTCTTGCCTGAAGTCATCTAAATTTTCCCAGCTATTTAGATTTAGACACAGGACATACTCCGATCCTATCCTGGAGCCCACACTCTTAACTCTCAAATAAAGGCAATCTAGTTTCCTTTTGCATTTGGTGGATCTGCAGT
Source organism: Cuniculus paca (assembly GCA_004365215.1). Lineage (NCBI taxonomy): Eukaryota > Metazoa > Chordata > Mammalia > Rodentia > Cuniculidae > Cuniculus > Cuniculus paca. The sequence goes on from RJWT010011485.1 coordinate 19,126, forward strand.
AAGTGGAAAAGTATACAGCTGACCTAGACATAAAAGATACAATATAAATGGAAATCTGGTAGAGTTCCAACCATGGGTCAATTGAGAACTCAGTACCATGAGCTGAGGGAGGGTCAGTGGTGAGCAGAAAACTATAGACATGGTTGATGAGGGTAAAAGTACAGTTATAGAACACAACCTCAGCACAAAGTTTGACATGACAATGGCCACCAGCAAAGACCATGGCAGGAAGGCTGTGGGATAGCAGCCAGCTCCACTTGGGAGACCAAGCCCAAATTTCTGCTTAGCAACTGCTAATAAGAAAGTGTAAATCTTCAAACCCACCTCTTACTACTGATTTTGATTGTAGTGTTTTTTACCTTTGTAGTACCAGAGATTGAACCCAGGGCCTTTTCACTTAGCTATACCCATAATTCTTCTTATTGCCATTTTAAAATTTTGGTGCAGAGCCTCAAAATTGCCCAGAATGAACTTAAGTTTGCCATCCTACTACCTCAGACTCCTAGAGTGCTGGAATAACAAGCTTGTACCACCACTCCCAGCTTAGCCATACTTTCTAATAACAATTCATGCTTTCGCTCAGAATCTCTTACGTGATATTTCTTCCATCTGCAGATTAATATGTCAAAGCAGATTCAATATTTTATTTCTAAAGAGTCTCAGGGCTTGGATAATTTTTAATCTTACAAAAAATACTATTTCTACTTTTTATTATTCCTTTGATTTCCCATTTGCTTTCCTTCTTTGTCCACGTTTTGTGTATTAATGTTGGAATTGCCCATTACTTTAGGTTTCTTTAGCTAATAATTGACACTCAGTTTCTAATCGCACTAGGTGATGTCTCTGGAATCAGGGACTTCACTGGGCTCTGGGATATTGGCTCAAATGTCCTATGAAGGTTGCAAAGCTGGGTTTTGTGCAGGAATTCATGTTGAGGCCAACTGACAGCAATAAGCTAATAGATATGAGAATATAATGATATGGTTGAAAATTCCTACTAAATTTTTTAGATTTTACAATATATGTGTATTTTATATATAATATATTATGCATCCACTTATATTATGCAATGTACTTATATTATGTAATATAATTTTGGGGTGAGACCCAAATCTGTGCACAAAATTCTTTTATGTTTTCTATATTCCTTGTACATATAACCAAAAGATAATTTTGCATAATATTTATTTATTCATTCATTCAGCACTAGGAATTGCACTCAGGGCCTTCATATTAAGCTACAGACCCAGTCCATTTATTTATTTATTTATTTTTTACACATGGTCTCATTAAATTAGTAACTTGTCCAGACTGAGTTTGACCTTGAGATCCTCTTGCCTCAGACTTTCAAAGTGCCAGGATTCCAGGTGTATACTGCCATACCTGGCTAATCAATATCTTAAGCAAATTTGTGTATGAAACAAAATTTCACAATTTGTAATTTTGCTCTTGTGTTGTCGTGTCAGGGTCCAAAAAGGTTTGAATTTTGGAAAGTCTCAATTTTCAGATCTGGGACACTCAGCCTGTGGCTCCTTTCTTCAGGGCTAGCAGGTGTGTGAATCTCTCAGGTGCTGCCACTGTACCTGGGGCCTTGAGGATTACTTGGCTTGGTGAATGGGGAACCTGAGTATTTACAGCTTTCACAGCCTGCTGTGTCCATGCCCTGTTCACTTTAGAATATAGGAATAACATACAAGCTAGATTTAGCCCCTGTCCAAACTCTCTGCCTTCTGATCTGTCAGACATCCTCAATGCCACGTAAAGACATGTTGGGAAGTCTGAGCTTGTTCAGAATTTTTTGCCTGACTCTCTACGAAGCAGCCCCTTGTGTGGTGAGGTGTGGGAATTAAGTTGTCTTGGTTACTTTCTCATTGCTGAGATACAATATGAGACACATGCAATTTAAGCAGGAAGAGTTTTTATTTTGGCTCATGGTTACAGACCAAGGTCATCCAGCTCCAGCTAGTAAGCATGGTAGAAGAACCTGACATAGGAATGCTGCTCACATCATAGAGGAGAAGCAGAGACTAAAGGGAGGAGCAAGAAAGAGACCCATACCCTTCCTTATCACACCCCCAGGGACTGGGGACCTGTCTTTTCCAACCAGATCCTTCCTTCTAATGGCAAGCAAACTGTATTGCCCCCATGGCTCAGTCATCTTCCAAAACCCTTTTTGGGACATTCTCAATGCAAACTGTAACGCAGGGGGAGTGGAACTAGTGAGTGCAGAGGAGTTCAGCTTTGAGGATCAGGAGGTCCAAGGCATGGTGAGCCCTGAACTAACCTGGAACTTGTCAAGTACTGAACTCCTGGAACAGACGGGCAACTTCGCATCCTGCCACGGGGGAAAACTGCAAGGGGCAGGAAAATGGGCACACAGTGTCTGACAGACCTGGGTCCTCACCAGACTGTGCCCTTAACTCATTCTGTGACTGTGGTCAAACTACCTCAGTGAACTCATATATAAAACGGAGCTGACTGACCCCAAGCTCCAAATCAAGGGATGCTAAAACAATACTTCCCTGGTCTTGAGGCATGTCCCTGTTCCATACACCACCTTCCATGTACAATTGTAGCATGATGACCCATGGAAGGGACAAGGACTGAGTGGCAGGTGTACATTTCTTTCACTCCTCTCAGCAGCCCCCTGGGGCAGGTGTGACTCTGGGTTCCATATGAGAACCCTAGGAGATATTAGACTATAAACTCTATCAAGAGAGGGTGATTTCAAAATCCCAATTTTGGTATACAGTAGGGATTCAGTGTATGTTTGTTGAGTGAAACAAAGGACATGCAGACTTTATTTGACCTGTACTTTACGGATGTTACTCCTTCCCTCCTCCCCTCTCTCCCTCCCTTCCTTTCTACCTTCCTCCTTGCATTCCTTCCTTCCTTGAAAGGGTGAGCATCCCCTTGGCCATTGCCTGCTGCTGTTTTTCATGGGTGGTGGGGGTGGCCCCTCTCTGACCTCTTGAGCTTCCTCAGTCACTGGTATGAAAACGGATCTGTTGCTTTACTCCCTGGCAGGTGAGGACGGATGCCTTTTACCATTTATGAAAAAAAAATGTAAATGGCGACAAAAGCTATTTTTATAATGTTTTTATCTATTCCGTGACTGACATCAATAACACATAACAGTTCCCTTGACATTGTATCACATCCAATGGGCCCAGTGACCTGATTCAATGTCAGTGGAAAAGCCTCGTACATCATCTCTGTGGCTGAATTGCAACAGATCCATTATCGATGCTTCAACCCTGGAAGTGCCCCAGAACTGATGCCGAGTCTGCTTCCAAGGTTTGCCTCCTTCCTGATCTTCCCTTTTCTTGATTGTCTTAGCTCTCTGACCAGGGAGCTGGCCTCCTTTCAGCTCACCCTTTCAAACCGTCCTACTCTTGGACTTTGCATTAGACTTGATGGTTCTTGAGGACTGGGGCAGGGCTGTATCTGGCATTGACCTTGTCTCATAGTAGGAGTTCACTTTATGAATGAATGAGAGAAGGAAAGAAGGAGGGAATGAGTGTGCGTCTCAACTGTGGCACTCTGTACATGGCTACATGTTCCTTGCAACACTGCAGGCTGACATGTGATGACAATTTAGACAGGTCTTGGAGAAAGGAAAGTTGTTCTTGTCCCTGCAACTGGTTCTACTGGAACTAGATCAGGGCAAAAAATAACAAACATGTTGAGGCTTTTTTGCAAAATGAAAAACTAGATGCAAAAACCCTCTAACCCAGACTTCATTCCAGACTTCAGGACATGGAAACTAGCCACAGGTAGGAATAGAGAGGCCACCTGGGAAGACACCTGTGCCAGACTCAAGGGCAGAAGCTCACCAGCCAAGCACACCTTTGTTCTCCTTTATAGTCTTGGCAATGCAAAATGGGAATGAACATTGACTCTACAGTCTTACATGGGTTTAAGGGAACCCTCACTAATATTGCAATATATTTGTCATTTGTCTCACTGGTAAGGCTGTTTAGTAGTCAAAACTGTAGAAAATTGAATATACACTTACTGTATAAAAATGATATGCTTGGTTAGTGATAGTTTAGAAGAAATAAGTACATCTATCATAGAAGAGCAGGCTGTCAGCTCTTTATATGTAAGAAAAATATTGAACACAAATGTGATAAATGTTGGGC
>RJWT010011486.1:0-23243 GCA_004365215.1 Cuniculus paca
CACCATCAACGAATTGGGAAGCTCTGAAAGAAGACTCATTTCTTAGTAAGAAAGCTTTTTTCTCTTTGGTGGGGTGGGGCAGCAATGAGAGAAAAGAATTTTTTTCATGTTGACCACAGTTAACTATTACCCAGGGCAACTGAGACCCAGAGAATAGTGAAGCAGGAAATTAGTGTAAATTATTTGAATGCCAGTCACCAATATGAGTATGCTGATTAGTGACAGATTAGAGAGTTTTTAAAATTTTTGTTTTCAACAGTCAACAGGTACGCCCCATTGAATAACATTCTTGTGTTTCAGACAATATAAAAAGTGAAAGATCCTACTTTTCTCCTTTGCCTCTCAGTCTCCTCTGCAGAGGCATCACTTTTACAGCTTGGTATAAATCAGTAGTGGCGAACCTATGGCACGCATACTGCGGTCAGCTGTTTGTTACCATTGAAAGCTCTGAAAGGTTTGCCATTACTGGCATAAATCTTTGTGGGCTTCTTTCTATGAATATATTATAATTTTTTAATCAAACTGGAATGAAACCAGACATTTACCAGCAGATTGCCATAGTTTCCACTCACATTGTGATATGTTATGAACATCTTTATGGTTCAGTAGGGTCATCACTTTGAATAGCTGTAGAGGATCCCTTTGTGTGACTGAAGAACTGATAGATACATATAGATAATTAGCTTTCCCCCATATTTTTCTTTTGTAAACACTGCTACAGTAAAAACCTTGTGCCTGTGTCTGTTTACTGGCACGAAGAAGCTATGGGCTGAAATCCTAGCAGGGAAGTTACTAGATCAATATTATTAAAACAGTTGAGAGGTATTGCTAAATTATCTTCCAAAAATATTGTACCAATTTAGACCAGAAGAGCAGATGAGTACCCATGGAAGAAAACAGTACTCCAAAATTTTCAGCCAAGTGAGTAGTGAAAGTTGGAATCTGCTTCTGGGCGTGAGGTGAGCTGCTTGCTTCCCTTCGGGCTCTGATCTCCACCTCACGGGGCAGAAGCTCTGTTGGGCCCAACGAGGGGCCTGTTGTGACAGGTCGGTCCCTGCTCCAGGAAGGAAGCCCTGGCTCATGGACCATTTGCTCAGACAGGCAGAAGCTAATGGAAGGAGACACGGGGGCTGAACCTGGGCTGGCATCTCAGTGTGGCCTTCTAGGCTGCCAGCACCCAGGTGACACTGCGCTGCTGAAATCTAATACCTCGTTTCCTTTATCCTTGTGTGACTCGAGCAGGATGACAAGTACTGGGCGAGGCGCAGAAAGAACAACATGGCAGCCAAGCGCTCCCGCGACGCCCGGAGGCTGAAGGAGAACCAGATCGCCATCAGGGCTTCGTTCCTGGAGAAGGAGAACTCAGCCCTCCGCCAGGAGGTGGCTGACTTGAGGAAGGAGTTGGGCAAATGCAAGAACATACTCGCCAAGTACGAGGCCAGGCACGGGCCCCTGTAGGCTGGCATTTCCGTGGGCTGGTGATGGGATAGATGGACAGCTTGTTTCCTGTCTGATAGCACCACACCCAGACCGACCTTTCTGACATCCGCACTTTACCAGAGGCATAAACACAACCGACTCCCATTTCGGTGTGCATCCGTGTGTGTATGTGTGTGTGTGTGCACGCGCGCGTGTATGTGTGCTTGTGCTCGTGTGGTCAGCTGTGTGCGGGCGTGTGTGTGCGTGCGTGCGTGTGCGTGTCCCTTTGCACTTGCCATTTTGAGATAGCCCTCTCATCGTCTTTTAGTCTCCCAAAAGAAAGGTGCCATGTTTTTACTAGACTTTGGAGACCCCCATGGGTTTTCCGCCCCCTCCCTGCTCCAGCCCTGCCCTTCTGTTTTCCAGCTCACCTGCTCTCCTGAGCGCTGCTGGGCGTCACTAGGAAGGGCCCTGGGAAAACGGTGGATCTCAGTCCTCAAGAGTGCAAGCTCTTGTTTTTGTCTCATCCATGAGTTACCATGCTAATGAGGTGCACAGAATAACTTCGCACTACACTGCAGGTCTCTTCATTTATAGGTTGCTTACCTCCTTTTTTTCAGTTTTGGTGATAATCGTCTTCAAATTTAAAGTGCTGTTTAGATTTATTGGATCCCATATTTACTTACTGCTACTTACTAAGTTTCCTTTTAATTCCACCAACCCAGATAAGTAGGAGTACTCTTATAGAACACAGAGTGTGTTTTTGCACTGTCTGTACCTAAAGCAATAATCCTATTGTACGCTAGAGCATGCTGCCTGAGTATTACTAGTGGACGTAGGATATTTTCCCTACCTAAGGATTTCACTGTCTTTTAAAACGCAAAAATTAAAGTAACGCATTTGAGCATGATCAGAATATCCCCAGGACAGGGAAGCAGAGGGCAATGAGAGGTCTAAGACTGAGGGGTTAACTTATCAGTACATGAACCAAAAAAAAGGGTGTCTTTGAGTAGCCTTTGATATGTTTGGTTTTGTTGTCTCCCCTGTCCCACTCCGACCCCACTCCCATTTTTCTAGTTAACTTTTTCCATATTCCTCTTAATATTCAAAAATTACTTAAGATTCAGTTTCCCCATTTTTTGGTAATATATATATTTTTGTGAATTATACTTGGCTGTTTTTAAAAAATCGGTTAAGTTCTTAAGTTGATGTTTTCTATGAACCTTTTTCCTCGTGGTGTTATTTTTGAATGCCTCATAAATTAATGATTCTGGAGCTTATGTTTCTGTTTGCTTTTGAACGTATGTGCTCTTATAAAGTGGACTTCTGAAAAATGAATGTAAAAGACACTGGTGTATCTCAGAAGGGATGGTGTTGTCACAGACTGGTTCATCCAATCAATTTAAATGTTTACTATAGACCAAAAGGAGAGATTGTTAAATTGTTTAATGTTTATACAGAATAATTATAGGAAGTTCTTTTTGTACAGTATTTTTCAGATATAAATACTGACAATGTATTTTGGAAGACATATATTATATATAGAAAAGAGAAAAAGGAAAAACTATTCCATGTTTTAAAATTATATAGCAAAGATATATATTCACCAACGTTGTATAGAGAAGAAGCGCTTGGGGGTTTTTCAAGTCTTTAATATTTTAAGGCTATTACTGACACATCAGCATGTTTTCTGCTTTAAATTAAAATTTTATGACAGTATTGAGGCTTGCTGTGACGAATCCTGCTCCGACGCTTTCTTATTTCTTATTAGGTCTCAGAAAGAAGTCAGTTACCGTCACCCAAAAGCACAAAATGGATTTTAGTCAAATATTTATTGGATGATACAGTGTTTTTTAGAAAAAGCATCTGCCACGAAAATGTGCACTTCAGAATTCTGAGTTTCTGGGATGGAGCGTTGCTGCCCATGCCCCAGAGGATTTTGTTCTTCTCTTTGGGCCCGTGCATCTTTCTTATGCAGCACAAGGCTGACATCGGTGCTATGTGTATGGCTTATAATTTGATAGATGTTTTGACTAAAGGTGAATGTTCTTTTGTTTCACTAAGTTGTATAATGTCACGAAATTCTGCTGTTACTGCCAAGAAGCATTTTGTGCTAGATTAAAATCCCCTTTCATCAACGGGAGTTTTCTAGTTTCCTGCCTCCAAAATATATTAATTCTTTAATGATTTGGTGGTCTCCTTGCCAATCCATCAGCAACGTTTCTCTCTAGTGTCATGGCCTGGGGAAAGGCAACTAGTGAGCTATTCCTACTAGCCACCTGTTTTGTCATAAGATACAGATAATGGCACAAGATAAGAGAATACTAGAATTGAAATACCTTGTTCAGGTGCATAACTAAAAAAATCAACAAAACCTTTGGCAATCTTATGTAGAACTAAATAAAGAGATATTCAGTAAGTGCCATAAGTCCTAGATTTGACCTTTTTACAGATGAAGAGCCTAACTGCAGAGCTGTTAAAAGGCAGTAGTCATTAAACAAATACAAGTTATATCTTTCAGTGAAGAAACATTGAAAGGTTATAATATGGACCATCCAAATTTCTGGAGTTATCAAATGGTAGCTGAAAAGAAAACCTTTTTGAGTACTGATCTTTCGTGAAATTAGGTTGCTTCTATCAAATAAACATCACAAATATTTTCTGCAGAAGAAATAAAAAGATCATAATAAAAATTATTACTGTGTGTGCCAGGGAAGGTTTCAAAAACCTACCTCGTTTTAAAAAAAAATAAACACTTAGGAGTCTGCACAGGTGCCTTATATGTAGGTTATTGTAAACACACACACATGAACACACACATGCACACATGCACACACATTCCTGGATTAGCTGCCGGTCTGCAGGCAGTTCTGCTGACTAGGGTGGAGAGCCATGGTCTGATTTGTAGTGATTTGGGTCCTGGGGTCAGCGAGTGCCTGCTGACTGCACCTATTAGGAGAGTCCTGTTGTCATTTTTCACCCTTTCTTCCTAAGCATCTTTCAGAGATTAATTACTTGACCATTAATAATGAATCCATGTCGTATCATGCCAACATCATTTAGATGGTTTGGCCTGAGCAGCATAGGACTTCCAGATAAGGTCACATCATTTTTTCTTTTCATTCAACTTGCAAAGAAGGGCAAAAAATGATGAACCTGAGCCTCTTTCTGCTCATGCTACCTGGAGGGAAGGGGTGGCTGATGGGAGGACTATAGACAATCACACCCTCTTGAGAATGTGGCCATGTTGGATCATTCAGAAACACATCGAGCATGATCGTGACCAGATTTGGTCTCTGAACACAGCAGATCTCCATGGACTCTCTCCTAAAAGCAGAAGGATTGTTTGTTTGAAGAGAGTACAGATGGGATTCTGGGACTTATAGAAGCCTTATAAGATTCCCCAGCGTTTGCTTCTAATCACTGATTTTGTGTGGGAACTCAGAGTGGTTCAGAATGTATGTTCAGAAGGTCTATTGTCTATTTTAGGAAGCATCAATGACAATTTTAAGGGGCACTGTTCTGTTCCCCAGGGATGAAACAACAGACTTTCTGTAAAATGGAAAGTTAGTCTTTGGTTTTTCTAGTAGTTCATCTACCTTTTCCCGTTAAGGAAAACGCACTTTATCACACTTAATTAGTGAGACCCCAAAGCATTGGCCTAGTTGGCCGTGAGGCCCTGGAGCCTTGGTTTAACACCGGGCTTGGGCCCCTGCAGGTGACTGAAGTGAAGTGTGTCCACTTCCTTTTGAAGGCTCCCACATCCCCTCACTGATGAGGCCACGCTCTTCAGGTGTTTCCTAAAGATAATATCATTAATAAATGAGCAAAACTGTATCCTAGGTCTTGAATTGGATTTAGAAACCTGAAGGCATTTCTTTGGAGATGAAGTCTATACAAGGAAGTGTGTGTGTGTGTGTGTGTGTGCACATGTGTGTATGAAAGTTTGAAGACATAAAATATTAAGTTTTTGAGCACCTTACCAAACAATAACCCATTATCCTTTTGGCAACACCACAAAGATCGCATCTGTTAAACAGGTACAAGGTAATACAAGGTTAGTTTAATTTGTACACCATAGTATTGGTAGTATTTATACTGTTAAGTTCAAATCTTTATCTGTCTGTTGTTCTTAATGTTTAATAAACTTTGAATTTTTTCCTTTCTTTCATGTATTTTTGTTAACAGTTGGCTGGCAATTGGATTCTGTTCCCACCACCAAAAGCCAAGAGACCATTTACAGAGATCAATTACATAGATGATAAAATGCTAATACTATGTAATTAATAACAAATTAAAGTTTGGAGTAATTTTATGTGCCAGATGCTGTACTGTACACATGAAGTATTATTTAATCCCATAGCAACGCTGTGAAGTAGGGACAAGGGTTATCCCATTTATAAAAATGAAAATGAAGTTAGGCAGGATAAGGTGCTTACCTAAAGGGGCAACGGTAGAAGTGGCAGAAATGAACTCCAGTCTATTGAATTAGTATCATTTGCAGACTGTTTCCAAAAGTCACTGCGCAAGCTGTTTTCTCATTGGCTAAATAAAAGTCACCTGGGGCCATGTTATAGGAGAACAGATCCAGTAATTCTGAAACAACTCTGGGATGAGGCCTAGACAACCAAATTGTTTAATCCTTGCATGTGATTTTTTTTTTAATTTTGAAAAGAATACAACCAAACAAAATAAAACACAGTGGAGTCAATCACAACAAAACAATGAACATGGTACATGACTTCTAAACAGGGTAAAAAATAATCATTGCATGTGATCATTACAGTGATCCTTACAGTCATCTTTTCAGCACTTAGGTAGCATCATTCTAAGATCTAATGGATAGCAAAATCTGTGAATGCTCAAGTTCTTTATATAAAATGATACAGTATTTGCATATAACCTGAAGACATCCACCTGTATACTGAGTACCAATCATCTCTACATTACTTATAATAATACAGTATAAGTGCTATGTAAATAGTTGCATTGCTCAGGGAATAAAAACAAACAAAAATACATGTTGAGTATAGATGCAAACATCCTAGGCACAAGTCAGCCGCAGCACAGAAAAGTGGAGGAGAGAGAAAAGAACCAACACAAGGCTCCATCAACCAGCACTTTTCTTGGGTAGGTTGATTTTCAGAAGAAAAAAAAAATACGTATAAAAGTTGAAGATCTGCAAATTCTCTTCACGTTTGTCTATGCGCATATGTCCCTTGGATCTACTTTGTGCACTGCTAGACACATATTCCCCAATTTCACCCTTCTGTATGGAGGGTGATTCCTGTGCACACTGCAGTCTGCATAAAAATCACTCCCACAGGTGACAGGGAGGGGCTAAATGAGTCAGTAAGGGAGTGAAGGACAAATTAATAAATGGCCTTTCCATCCTGCAAAGTCAGAGGACTTCCCTTATTCTTACTCTTCTTGGTATCGAACTGTTCCGCTACCCCTGGCTTCAGTACCAAATCTAGCATTATAATGCGCTGCCTCCCACCTCCCCCAGCCCATCTCATGTTTTTGAGGGCTAGTTGGAGTGGGTATCCATTCCTTCCTACTGCAGGTGCTGCAAGAGACGAGCCTTTCACGTTCCTTTGGTTTGTACTAACAGAGCACCTTGCAGAGTGCCTGGTCCACAGAGGGGTGCACCAGGTCATCCCTAGGTATTTGGTGTATGGTCTCAGGTGCCTCCTGGGTGTCCTCTTTTTTGGATAAAGCTTACCAGAGAAGTACAGCTCCTGGGGGAACTCAGTTGCAACCTTCTGTGTGTTGGACTGGAGAAGACAGAGTGGAAACAGCACACACTTTGGAGCTGAATTAAACCTTGGTTCCAGCCCTGTCTCTGACATCCACTTATTTAATAAACTGAGTGTCCATTGCAGAGAAGCCCATTCAAGCTGGTAACATGATAGTGCACTTAATCTTTCTGAATCTGAGTCATTTAATATCTTAATATCATTTGCACTGAGCAAGATAACATACATAAAGCACTTGGCACTGAGAGTATGCAGCCCTCAGTGAGTGTGTTCCCCCCACACTGTCCAAGCCCTGCTCCCCTTCCTGGGCATCGTATAAGATAAGAATCCTCTGGAAGGAGATGGCTGAGGATTTGCGTTTGCTCCTTGGTCTTTGAAATTCAAATAAGTAACACAAGTACACAGGGAAACACAATGAGGTCACTTAGCACTTTGGTCCCTTTTAGGCTAGGTTTAAGTGCATGTTGTCCTAACACGTTAGAGGACTGGGACTGGATTAAGAAGGGAGTCTTAAAGAATCTCTCCTTTCTAAGGTTGTTTTCTTAAAAATCATCTATCTTTATGTTAAGATGAGAAAGCAAGTGTTTGTTGGTGGAGGCTGCATTTCATCCTGGGTTGAAAACTCCCAGTTTAATGCTCGTGCCCTATTACCAATCTTGTTCCTTGATCATTACATTAGCATCATGTCTTTACCTCCCAGCCCCAAGATGAAATGGTTATGCAAGCATCATGGACTTTTTGTACCCCTTAATCACCACTAATTTTCAAACACTACTCCAACTCTACATATGGTCCAATAAACCAGAGCGGGTGCTTTGCTAACATAGCTCTTCCAGTTGTGTGTGCCACTACCACACAATTCGAGCACAATGCCCAGAGCCTCTTCTAAGTAGAAGCACTCTAGGGAATTGGTTCTGAAGCCGCTACTGGGAATGAGTATAAAAGACTGAGTATAAATATAAATATAACATAAGTATAAATATAAAAGAATGGAGGCCACTGCCCTTTAGTTGAATTCGGAGTTCCTAGCCAACAGGCAAGTAGATAGTTCTTCCTTGGAGATAGATACCATGGACTTCCAGGATGACTCCCAAGGCCAGTCACATTCCAGGATTTTTCCCCCAGTAATCAGCGCTATCCTTTCTCTCGGCAGTATCCTGTGACTTGGGAGGCAGTGAAAACAAGGAAAGAAGGGGGAGGGTCCTCTCATGAGCTTCTCCCATGAAGAGGAAGCAGGGAAAGAGGGTGGTCCCCACCCATAAGGACCCCCCATGTCTGAACATCACTGCAAGCTGAACCTCCATCTCTTTTCAGTAACCCTGGGAGATACTCAGGGTAGAACAAACAAGGAAAGAGATTTGGTGATGGCCATGCTGCCCCCAGGCGCACAGTGTGCCTCACCTCAGTGTATCCCCAAGAGTGTGTGTGGACCCCAGCCCGGTTTTGCGTGGGCGGGAAGAGCTGGCCTGTGCCTCCTCAGTCCATGCAGACATACTCCAGTGTCTCCAGCTGTAACTAAATAATTCTGAGTGAAGTTTTAATAACGTAAATTCCTCTGACAGGAATTTGCTGACTCCTCAGCCCCCATCCTGGTGCTTCTCTACCCGAAAATTTTGGTCCATGAGGCAGAAGCCAGGGCTCAGTTACTCCGTATGAGGTAGGACTTTCTTTCCCTATATGGGCCTCTTCCTCCTCCTGCTGCAGCCTGATGCTCCTCTTTCTAACTTTTCTGTTTCTGGCTTTAAAGCCAGAAAATGCGTGTGGTTCGACAAGGCTTCTGGGACAGCTCAGGGATGCCCCTCCCCGTCTCCAGCCCTTACCTGGGCTGCACTGTAGAAAGTTTGTCTCATTCCTTTCAGGTCCCTTTCTCCCCTGCGGCCTCCCCAGAACTACAGAGGAAGCAGAGGCACAGAAAAGCCTCAGGAAAAAGTACCCTTAAAAGACCAAAGGCCTTTCTTTCTTTTGAATGAAGATGAATCTCGGAAATGGCGAATTTAATTTAGGAGAGGAGACGGGGATGAGTGAGCACAAAGGAGATGAGACTTCCCTTGGTCTCGCAGTTTGCAGCAGGAACCTTGGATTCAGGCTATGTGGGTACTGCGGTGGTCCCTTGGCCCTCCGTCTCCCTCTCATCTCCTTCTCATCTCCTTCCCACTCCACCTCCCCTCCCCGCCCACCTTCCTTCCCTTCTTATTTTTCTCCTTTCTGTGTGCTGTGGAGGTGGAGGGGGCTGTGAATAAGACGGGAGAGTGTCCTTAGGGAAAGCTATGATGGAGACTCAAATCCCCAGGCAGTGGATAGGGATAGGAAAGTCCGGACAGGAGCCCAGCTCTCCTGGCCCCGACACCCACCATGGTCACAAGACCGTTCACTAAGGGGTTTGTGTGGGCAGGAAGCCTGCTCATTTGTTACTGGCAAAAACCAACCCCCAAAGCACTTATAGGATCACACAGTCACGTTTTGAGTCAGAGCACGCATTCGCTATATTCCATCTGTAAAGCCTTTCATTTTCCAGATGAGAGCCTCGTGGCCTTGGGAAGGAATGGAACACGCTGCCTGTTCTACACAGCTACACGCTGCCTGTTCTACACAGCTACACGCAATCACAGGACAGCAACCCCTTTCCCGGCCATGTTGTTCACTGCAACACCGGCTCTCTTTCTGCGGTTTCCCATGGTGGATTCAAAGGGGAAAGAGCCTGATTCTTGTTTTGCAGATGGAGAACAGAGGCCTGGAGACCCTTATTCCTCACATCAACTGTCATCCATGACTGAGCATAGCCTTTCCATATCCAAATTCTGTTCACTCTTTAAGACCCTGAAATTCACTTTACTGTGGAATGTTCTCTGGTCTCCCAGTTGGAAGCAGTGGCTCTCTCCTCTGAGCGTCACTGCACTGCCAACCCAAGCTCTCCCTGTCCCTGTCTTTCCAAGGCTGACTTCCTCCCATGTGGTTTAAATATATTTGCCAGTAATGCAGTCCCTTCCATAAGGATGTCAGCGTCCTTGACGGCAGAAATTGGATGTTACGGCTTGCAACCAAACCTAATCCTAACTAATTCAATGTGTGCGCTTTATTTTTTAATGTGCTTCTGTGTTTTCATATTCTTTTTGCAGATTGTTTAAAACAAAATAAGAACTTTTGTTTTAAAAAAAAATCTAATTACTTGGAACAGTGCTATCCGACAAAGCCTGCCTTACCACATAGACCTTTACCCTAAACAGTGAAACTTAACGCCTCCTGTTCACTCCTGATCAGATGCAAACCAAGATCTGGACCAGCAGGGCGGTCAGACGTGGGTGTGAGCAAAAAGCTGTCTGAAGTGATTTCAAAGTTTTCCAAAATCAAAGTTCTCTGTTATTCAATCATTTCCCCTGCTTTTGCAGAAAAGGTTTTTTTTTTTTTTCCAAATTTTTACCAGTTACAATAGAAATTATGCAAAGTATTTCAGTAGAAATTTTCAGCTACAAAGACTTTAGAAAGCTGCTAGAATAGATTCTTAAGAGAAACAGAGGTATGGGCAATGTTGTAATTTGGGGAATTTACTGGGAAATAGGTGTTTTCTTGTGTTTTGTTTTGTTTTGTTCATTCCAAGGATTAAATCCAGGGGTGCTCTACCACTGAGCTGTACCCCCAACCCTTATTATTTTATTTTGAAACTAAGTTTCACGAAGTTTTCCAGGTTGCTCTCAAACTTGTGATCTTCCTGCCTCTGCCTACTAAGGAGCTGGGATTACAGGCAAGTGCCACCACACTGAGCTAAATCTCTGCCACCACCTTCATGTCAATATTGAAATTCCCACTTGTAAACCTATTGCTTTATGTGAATGAAAGTATTAAGATTAAGATAATAAAAAGTTTCCTAAAATCAACTGTACGTGAAGACTGCTTGATACATCTATGCTGTCTACTGAGCATGAATAGTCAGAGAAGGCCCATTTCGATGCAAATCATTGACCAATTTACAAAACAAAAGGGATGAATATAAACCGATAATCTTATTACTCTTTATTGCAACAGACCAGTAAATAGGCTTGAGTTTTTTTCCTTTAAAATGCATTCATGTAATTAGAAACTATCAGTCTATGACTCTTTTCCTGGTTTACTATATTTATTCACGTTACTGACATGATTATGAATATGACACTTGATAAAAGGGGAAAAAATATGGTTTCCTGGCCATTAATTATCACTGTTTTTATTTTATGATTATTACTGGAAACAATTGCGTTGTGCAGCAGAGAAGAGGGAAAGAGCTATCTGCTGCTGGTACAACTCCGGTACTCCCTGCGATGGGCACAAGATCCTACCAGCCCTCTAACATGCATCTGTCCCCTGCACCATTTTGAAAATGAAATTCCAATAAAGTGTCGCCTCTGGTAACTAAGTTTGTTTGTTGGGGCTTCGTTACTTATTTGTAATCACCTTAGCTCTGGGTCCTTGTCCATTTTTACAAGCGTGAAAGGAGAGACGCACTCGCTCCTATTATGTGTTAGTGTTTCTCCTCCACCTTTGTGCCATTGACATGTGGGGCCAGATAAGGCTTTCTTAGAGGAGCCATCCCAGGCACTGGAACATCTTTTTTATCTGCATCTGTAGCCTCTACCTTCTAAATCCCAGTGATACCCCCCTCCCCAATTATGACAACCAAAATTATCTCCAGAACGCACTCCAGGTGAAGACCTCTACATTAGACTGGGGTTCAGTGGTCTGTGGTTGAAATAGCACCAGTGGGAGACTTGAGCTATCTTTGCTGAGCCTCCATTCTCTGCATCTGTAAAGTTGGAATAACAACACCTATTTTGATTTGATGTGGGGTTCGAAAATGTGAAAATGACTTGCATTGTTGTATAAGGTCATTATTATAGACAGGTCAAAATTTTACACTGCAGTCAATTTACGTGTGTGTGTGTGTGTGTGTGTGTGTGTGTATGTGTAGAGAGAGAGAGGGTACAACTCTTAAAATGAACTATAATTGACTTAATCTTTGAGTCTCCCAAAACTTAATTGGCCAATTAAAGGTAATTTCTTCTTTTCAATTGAAAATAAGCTATTTCATTCAACTTAATCTGTTTGAATCAACAGTTCAACCAATTCAAAGTACACATGTCCAGGACAGTCCCTCGTAAGGCATTTCTCCATAGGCTATATCTGGATGCAGGTGTAAATTCCAAATCTCACAGTAGAGAAGGAAGGAATCTCTGTTCCTCATGATGACCCCAGGTATGCTGCTCTCTGGGACATTTTGATTTGGTTCCTGAGTATAGCTGTGGGAAGAGAAGCTCGCTGTGTTCTTTTGAGTTGTGTCCCACAAACTGCAGCTGCCTTACTGGCTTCCTAGACTGTTTTAGTCCTTCATTTTTTTCAGCTTCTGCATCTTCTTGGGGGACCTCAGATGTGTTCCCTGATCAGACTAGAGTCTGCAAATTTTAGCAAGGCAGTCCTCTGGTTTATTCACTTGGACACCTTCCTTAGCCCTGGCCACCTGCTACCCTGTGATCCTATTTGATGTACTGGGCCAATCATGAGTCATTTTTCATATATTTGCACTTACCAAGGGTAAGAAATCCTATTTTCTTATCTGGTCCTGCTGAATATCTTTCCTCCTCTCCAAATAGAAACAATTTAGATTTGGCCTTGAATGGAAGAGCCAAAACACCCATTCATACCTCTTGTCCTGCCTTTTCTCTCTACTGAGTCTCCTCAGACCTAACAACCTTCTATTATCCTTTCCCGCTGAGTGAGAGTTCCACTAAACCAGGTCTCCCTTCTGCCCTAATCTATGGGACTTCTCTTTCACAGTGGCAATATGGCAGAAGGCCTTAGGGAAACAGATTTATCAATGAGAGAAAAAGGCATTAAGAAGTACTCCAAAAATATTACCAGTTACAGAGAGGGTTCAGGGACAGGTGATGGGAAAGGAAAATCCTCTGAAAATGAAAAGCACGTTCCAAATCTCTTCATACTTCAGCCAACTGTCCTCCTACGCAGAAGTCAACTTCTGCTCTCAACAAGCAAAACCTATCCTCAGCGACGTGTCTCTTAAACTTTTAAAACTGCCTTGCCTTTCTTAGTTTTCCTTTCTTCTGTTCTTTTCCTCCTTGTTTTTCCATTACCATCTCTCCTCTATCTGGAGCTGGTTTCCTGTGTGACCCACTCCAGGGAGTTGTCCCTGGAAGAAAGCCCTTGGGTTAGCAGAGGGCTCCCTGTCTGCCTTCCTGTCTTTTCCGGGGAAGCCAGGCTGACACAGCTGCTCTGGCAACCAGTATTTCCACGGAGAGCGGCCAAGCATGTGGAGCTTCTGCTGAGGCAGCAGGACAACGTCCCCTCATGGAAAAGCCATTCCAGAGTGTTTCTTCAAAACCGCCTGAGAGGGCCAAGGCGGATGTCATGCTTCTTTCCATCCCCAGGCACCTTGGGAAGCAATTCCCTAGGGCTCCATCCGTGCCCCCTTTGAAAATCTTGACCCTCTAACCTGTTCAGGACCAACTATGCATTCTTGGAAGCACCCTCAAGCTAGGTTACATGCATGTACTGACACACAAAGGCATCACATGCACATATGCATTCATGAACGCACTTCCTTTGGACTCTCGTTAGAAGCCTGGATTTGTATAATGGAACTTCCCCTACCACATGGACTAAAATAACCCTGGCATCCCTTTCTGGTGGATTTTAATTGGGAAAGACATAGCATTTAAATTATGCTTATTACTTTCAGTTGTTTGCGTAGGCTGTGGGTCTAGGAAAAGGCAAGGGAGTCGTGTGAGTTAGATTTTTTTAATGGTATGTCTCTGGGAGGGAAAAATTGCCAGGAGCACTTTTAGTCTCCTTCTCCTGTTCTCGGCAGCTTGGTTGAGAAAGAAAGTCCAAGTTTTAGTATCATCATCATCATGACTAACATTCCTTGAGTGCCCATTCCATGCCAGAATTCAGGCTAATGAGCATTTTATATTCATTATCTCATTTAGTCAAAAGAGTTTTAACTAATAGATCCTATTTGGAACTATTTCTAGAGAAATAGTACCTTAGTGTGAATTAAAGGTTTCTCCCCAGAGCCACCATGAACCTACTATAGTGTCTAATTATTCACAATGCACATGCGATGACTGAAATATACCTAAA
This sequence comes from Cuniculus paca, assembly GCA_004365215.1. Taxonomy (NCBI): domain Eukaryota; kingdom Metazoa; phylum Chordata; class Mammalia; order Rodentia; family Cuniculidae; genus Cuniculus; species Cuniculus paca. The sequence continues at coordinate 14,304 of RJWT010011486.1, forward strand.
TGAATGAGTAAATGTAGTGGATGTGATCAGAATGAATCAGATGCAGAATTATGTGTGGGAATGTGCTTCTGGCCACAGATAGCTTCTGAGTGTGTAGATAGAGAGTGTATCATTCAGGTCTCTACTGGATGGCTAACATTTTGGTCAGGTTTAAAATTTGAGCAAATTGAGAAAATTTCTCTCCCCTGCCTCTCTCCCAAATCTTTATTGATATGTTAATAAGGATAAAGCTTCAGGCCACAACTATAATTTCTGACAAATTATTTAATTCGTCTGGCTTTACATTTTTAAAAATTATAACATGTCTATAGAAGTAATAGCTACCTCAGAGAGTTTTCTAAGGATCTTAAAAGATCAGAAGTGTAGCCTTCTCTCTCTTGTGAAGAGAGAAGAGTTTTTCTTCTCTCTCTTGTGTTGTTAAGGACATATATTAAGTGACTTCTGCTGTGGTTATGCATTTAATCATTCAACAAGGGCTTGTCGATTAGTGTGGGTTGTGCTATATTTTAGATGACATAAATACAATGTTGAATGGGCCAATGAGTGTGACAGGGAAGACAGATACTAAATAAATGAATAAGATAACATCAGAGGGCAATAAATGCAATGAAGAGAGTAAAGGAAAGCAAAGTGAAAAGGCTGTAAAGGAAGTAAGGTGAGGAACTCTAAATAAGATGGTCAGGAAAGACTCTCCAGAATAGTGTCTTCTAAGTTGAGCCTCTGAACAGAAGAGGAAGAAGCTATGCCTAAATCAGTAGGAAGGGAAGAACAGTCAGGTCAAAAAAACAGCTAGTGCAAAGGTCTTTTGGCAGAACTGATGCAGGAACAGACAGCAGGTCTGAGTGTTTAGGGAGGGAGAAGTAGAGAGGTCCAGGACAGAGCTAGAGGAGAAGGCAAATAGATGCTGCAGCATGGAAGATGTTACGAAACTCATTAAGGAGTTTGGATTTTATTCTAAATGCAGTGAAGCTATTTGGAAAGTTTTAATAGGGGAGTGGCATACTCTGGTTTACACTTTTAAAAGAACCCTCTGGTTCCCATATGGAGAATGAATTACAGTGAAGCGTACATGGAAGTTGGACAGGCAAAGGCAGAGGGGATGGTGGACAGGACTAGGAGGTAGCAACAAATGGAAAGGCTTGGACCCAGCAGGGTAAGGCAACTGGGACTAGCACTTGGGCCTGCTGTACTGTCCACCTCTGACTACCATATGCCAAGATAAATGCCCTGGATTTTCCTTTTATTAATGCAATCCCCCTTAGTGCTTTCACTGAGCTGTAAGGTCACTGAGGACCAAGATACATCAGGTATGATGATGTATTCATCAGCATCTCAAGGACCATGCAAGCTTAGGGCTCCTCACTCAGGAAGGAGGTCCGAGGAATTTACAGTGGGCTAAATCCAGGAAGAAAGAGGTCCATTTCCATGTAAGATCAAGGAGCTTGCTGGCAGCACAAGGAGAGAATCCATGGGGTGGAGAATGTTGGGAAGGAGGAGGTGAGTGGGAACCTGGACCCTCAGATGCCTGGAGGGGAGCATGCCCCGCACTGGGTATACCTATGGGGAAGCCCTTGACCCCTTTCTGTACTTACAAATATTTTAAGCTCTACATTCCCCAATGTCCTGTCTATATTGCCCATCACTGTATTCCCGATATCATTATGACATTATATTACACATTTCACTTATTCTAATTCTTTGTAGCTTTGTCTCCCCCATTGGGGAATGGTCTCCTTGAAAAACGTCTTATTTAACTTTCATACACTTGGACCACATTAAGGGACCTGGCATGTAGCAATCAGTAAAAACCTGCTCAACAGTTAGATGTATGATATTCTTAAAGGACCAAAGAACTTTTCTCAGATCTTAGTCACTATTGGTCACACCCCCTTCAAAGAAAATAATTACAGCCATAGACCAAAGAAAGGGTCATTAAGAAGAACCCATAGAGAAAAAAACAAATTTAATATATCTTTAAAAGATGTTTTTTACAGACGGTAAAATTGAAGCCAAGAAAACAGAAGTGACTGAACCAAAACTACCGCATTTGACTGTGACGGTGATGCCAAGATCCCAGCTGTCCTGACTCTCACCGTCTGTCCCTCTGCTGCTGCACCAGGGCAAAGCGAGCTAAAGTGTCACACAGAGGGTGCAAAGATAACAATCAAAGCCATACGAAGAGCTGGTCCTGGGGACAATTCTTAGAAAACAGATGATTGCCGAGATACTAGGTGCTTCCCTAGGCTGTTGTGATCATGCCAAGCCTGTCCTGGGCAAGGCATGAAGAGCCCAGAGGGGACTGAAGTCCTGAGGTTTGGTGACTACTGGACTGTCTCAGAGCACTAGGCAATAATTCCAAGCATTGTGCTCAGGAATGTAAACTTAAATGTAATCACTAATCAGCTCATTTTTAACCTCCTGGGCCTGCACACCTCAGAGCAGCCAAAGTCCATCTGTGCATACCGGTTTATTTAGGGCAAACTTCCCAGGGGATACGGGACCCGGAAGCTGCTCCTCAGAGCCTGTCCCTTCTGGGTGCCTCAAGCATTTTATAAGATTTATCCTGTTTCCTTCCACTTTCAGGGATGGTGGGGAGGGAGAAGGAAGAAGTGGAAAGGAGCAGAGAGTGGTGTGGAAAGAAAAGAGTCAGAACATCATTCCTAACAATTCTGTGATCTTTACAGGTTGCAGAGAGCTTTCTCTGTTGGTTATCCTGTTGACTGGATGTGCCAGCTGCCCTGAAGGTGGGTTGGCCATGGTTCATGCCCCATTTTACAGAGGTGGGACCTTGAGAGGAACAAAGAGACACTGTTCCCAGCGATATCCTGCTTCTTATTTCCACTGGTTAGTTGGGCACATTTTGGTGAACGGTATCAGGAAGTACACAAAATAAATAATGAGGAAGCAAATTGCTCAGGTGAGTGGGTTGTGGGATTAGGAACCGGGTGAGAGTCAGGGTCCCAGTCAAGATGAATACTCTATTTCTTGTCCTTTTTTTTCCTCATAACCAATCCACCCTAGGCAGTGGGTCAGTTTTTCTGGGCTAGGGACATTTTTCTGAGCATCTCATGAAAGCTGTGAATTCTTTCTCTGGAATAAAGTACTTGTAGTGGGTTGAAGAGTATTCCCCTAAAATTCCCGTCTACCCAGAATGTGACTTTATTTGGAAATCAGGTCTCTGCAGATGAGGTCATGCTGGATTAAGGTGGGCCCTAAATCCAGCACCCCGAGTCCTTAGAAGAAAACCGGGGAGCACATAGACACAGAGCTCAGCTCAGGTAACCTTTCTTCAGCAGTCCTTCCCCGATCACCTCCCACTCCCAGGCTGGCTGAACACAGTCTCTTTCATGTTCCCAGAGACCAGTGATGGCGAGACTTTCAGATCTTTCAGTCATACAAACAGCCCGCTGTGGCATGCGTGCCCTAGCTCCACCACCACTGCCATAGACTCTTCCAATACAATGGTGATCGTTACGCTGATCCTTGTCTATTTCCTAGACTCTGCTGCCATGTCTGCATTTTAGCCCAAGTGTCTAGCCCCTTGTAGACAGGCACTGTGTGATTGAACAGAGGTGTATTTGATGAGCAGAGAAACATCATTCGGTACCAAGCAGATGAGGGAAGTGCAGGCCAGCAGTGAGTGCCCTATCGGATTGTAGCTGTCGAGTTGTGGCCAGTGCAGCACCAGAAGGTAAACACGCTAATCATACTGTAAAAAGTCCCTGATTCTCTCCATGGAGCTAGTTCATATGCGCCATATTATCCTGGGGACTGAGACCCAAAATTCTTTCCTAGGTCTCTTCTTCAGCTCATACCACATGTTCTAAAAGAACAAGATTGTCCAAAACCTGAGAGTCTGGAGATGCAGGCTTTAGGGTCTGATAGGGACCCTGTGTGTGATCTAAATGACCTAAACACATTTATTCTTGCTGTCCTGATCTCAGTTGTCATCTACAAATGGAGGAGCAACGAGCTAGCATTCTAGCTCCAAGAGTCTCCTCTCTCAGATGCTGCAGAGTGAAAGGATGTGGGTGCCCTGCTAAAGTGATATTCCTGTATTTTCGTTTTCTCTACTGCTTGAATAATATCAGAATCCTTCCCTCTTGTGCTGTTTACCCTGATCAGTTTTGCACTGTGACTATGCCTCCACTCCTAATGGTTGAAAAGGTGGGGAAGAGAAAGGTAGCCACCCTTCTAACTACTCTGACCATTCTCTGCCTTCAAGAGCTGTCTGTAATTCTGGGTCCTGAGGAAAATAAAACAAAAGGAAACTGTTGTAGTCAGGGTTTACAAGGGAAACAATCTAATACAAGACACATAATTTATAGTATTATTTTGTAATAATCACCCAAATATTTAAATACAGAAAAGTGCAGGAAATCTGTCCACACAGTAAGGCCCAAAGAATCCAGCTGAGGGCCTGGATCCCATGGCAATGTCCTGCATAAATCTGACAGAAGACCTAGAGCCCATGAGAATGCCCCCTATAATCCAACTGGAGACCTAAAGCCCACGGAATGTCTCACGCAAGCCTATTTCACGGATCTGTGCTGGCAAGGCCCAAAGGTCAGTAGTGGAAGCCAGAAAGCCTGTGCCAGTGGGATGAAGGATCTGAGGCAGCAGGCTGAGGGATCTGCACTGGAGCCAGGAAGCGATGCTCAAAGTAAGGACCAGAGCTCCCCCAAAAAGTATCACAGCCATCCTCAGTGACAATGAGGTCTCAAGCTCCTCTGGCGATGAGAACAGCCCAGTTCATATCAGGAAAGAAACTCGACAAGCTCCTCCAGGAGGACTAACAGCAACAGGAAAACAAGCATCACCATACTACCTCCTCCTCTCCAGCTCTCTTTTTTATGTTGTTGGTGACAGTGCTCAGGTGGGCCCTCCACACCCAGCCACGCCGATTCAGTTCTTCCAGGTGTTACAAGTTGGCCACCAGTTGTCAATCCACCACAAAAACATGCTTTAAAAAAATTGCAAAGACAACTAACTTTCCTCTGAATATTGTCATTAAAGACCAGATGTCCAGTCGGGAGAGCTTCTAAAACAAAGCAGCTGTTTGGACAACAGTCCCCAGACATCCTTTCCCACAGCCCCTCAGACCACAAATTCCGGAGCCTTTCAACCCAGTGATGGGAGCTGCATCCTTACCACATGTGTCCTTGGCTTTAAAGTCACCTGCCTGATACGTGGGGACCATCCTGACATTGCTACACTCTTCTCTCAGAAACAAGACTTCCTTCTCCAGCCCTTCAGGCTCCTAGAAAATTCATATTCAGTCTTAGCTCCAAAGTTACCTCTTCCCTGTTGCTTTTATTCTTAGACTCATTCTTCCCTCTGCGCTTGAAGATGAGGACAGCTAACATTTATACTTCGATTGTGCATCCACCATGTGCTACAGTCTCTTCAGCCTCAGAACTAGGAATAGCTGGATTTCTTCTTCAGAACTCCTCTGCATTTCTCTTGGCACAGTGAATCAGCTAACTCACCATATTTTGTTTCTTCATTTCAATGCTCAGAAGCTCAAAGCAAAATTTGGGGCCCAATGTTAGAAAATATACCAAATCTTATGATGTAATCCAGTATCTTAACCCATCTCTCTCTTTTTTTTTTTCATACCCCTGAATTTTTTTTTTAACCCTGATTCAAATATTGACCTTTAAAGGACATTTCACTGGGATAAATTTTGTTTGGGGGAGGTCAACTCAAATTCTGTCTAAATTGGATAATACAAACAAATAATAAAAAGATATCGCCTATATGTATCGGTAATTTTCAAAATAATTTTTGAAGTGTCAGGACAAACGGCGCTCAGAGAGGTTATATAACATATTTAAATCACACATTTTTTAAGGCAAAGAGCTAAGAGTCAAAACTTCATCCATCTGACTTCAAAGCTCATGCTCAGATAGTCCTAATTACTTATACTTGGTAGGCACTTAGGGCACATCGGGGGTTAGGCTGAGTATGCTACATGTATTATCTCATTTCTCCACATAACAATCCTGCAACCATTCTATAGATGGAAAAGTGAGGTTCTATCATAATTTGTCTAAGATTCAAATCCACACAGCTTGTACTTTGAATCTTTTTCAACCTCTCTAGCTTAGAATAGAGGTAAGTGTACAAAAAGCGGATTGGTAATTAGGTGGTGTTTCACTTCCTTTAAATGCCCAGCTGCATGGTTCTTATCAGAAAGTTTTATCATCCAACAATTCTTATTGGAGAAATGGTTTTCTGGCTAGAAATAGGTATTTCTGAGTTTCACAGTTCTTCATGGAGCAGATGGATCAAAAACACAAAGTCTGTGTGCAACACTGGATTTTAAATGCCAGGCTGAGCACTGACAGAGAGGAACATACCTAACACCCAAAGGGTGGAAATAAAAGCCTTCGGGAAGGAAGGGCGGCTCTGCCCGTGGGCGCCATCTGGTAGTAAATATGGGCAATGGCCCTCAGGAAGAAATAGACCTACAAAATGAAATTCCCCAAAGTATAATTTATACTTCAGTATACTGCTAACTGCATGTCTTTTTCTTTCATACAAAACCTGCAAGACAGACATCATTTGATTTTACTAACAAGAAGCTTAAAACTCAAAGCTATTAGTTCATTTGCCAAGGGATTTGACCACAATCTATTTAGCCTCCCTGAATCTTTAGTTCTGCTCCCTGTGGAAATTCTCTCAAGTTGTATGCCTTGCTAGCTCCTGCCTTCTCCAGCCCTTCCGAGCTGGGATCACACATGTTCCACATTCCATTGGAGCTACTCATGTGGCAGGCAGGAAACATGTCAGCAGTGGGTGTCACTAGCGTTGATGCCCTCTGTGCCTACACTTGCCTTTGGCACTAAGTCTGAGACTCCAGCCCTGAATTTTAGTTAACTTGCCTGGGCCTTATCATCCTCTATCATGCTCATCAGTCCTTCTCAAGGGGTTGGAAGCGCTGGGTGCTCTACCCTCCAAGTGAGGTGTGGAGCTCTAACACAGTTGATATCCCATACCACACCTAGACCTGCCAGCTTCCCAGTTTGCCCAGCTGGAACCAGCCTTTGTGGCTGCCTGTTCCCAAATTATGCTCTTCCTGAGCCTTCCATCACTGGCAACAAGATAAGACAGCTAAGGTTGCAGAATTAATTCTAACACACTTGCCAATATCCTTTGAGAAATGTAGAGGCATGAAAGATAGGCTACAAAATTGTGGATAAACTAATGTTGACCCTATTTCCAAAAAGGGTCAAGGATGAATCCTTGATACTTCAGTTAATACAACACTTTTATAGAATCAGATGATGGGTCAAACATGAAGAAATAGTGAAATGATAAGATTTGGGAAAATTCACCATGAATAAATCATAAAATAAAACAATTTTCTTTTGAGGGAAAAAAATGATCTTTCTGGTAAAATTCAGAATTCTCTGCCCTACAGGCAGTGACAAATTGACAAAAAATTGTCAGAACCAACTTTTTCAGAACTCTGGAATTAACCAAAGTCTTGTGACAATACAAGCAGTATTTATTCAGGAAAAAATAGCCAAATCTCTGTAATAACAGTAAATTTTCTGTCACCGAAACTTATCTAATCCCTTTCCCACTTCCCAGCATCACAATAACCTTGAAATCCAGCAGCCTTACAACCTTAGTAGCTGTGAGAATCAATAGCCCAGCAGCCCCTGGAAAGCGGAAGAATGAGCCCCCAGCCTCAGGGACTTGTCACTCTTCAACCCCTCTGGTGGCTCCCTGGAATTCTGCTCCTGCAGGGGTTACCTTTAATTGACCTCAGAGCTCTCTCAAAGTGAAAAGTCTTGGGTTGAAAACAACCACCAGCAATTGTTTTGACACTGTAACTGCCTGAAGCAGAGATAGCATTTGGGACATAAAAGAAGCCGACCAGAAAACGTTAAAGGAAAAACTGAAGAGTAAGATATTCATAGCTCCAGCATGCTTCTACAAATCTACAAGGCCAAGCACATGTATAGGACTGTGCTCAGGAAAGATCTAAGAATACTCTAATGGCTCACGTTTGGTTGACTTTGGGACTTGACACAAGTAGGAAGGCTAAGGCAGTGTTGTAAACTGTCTGCTAGAATGTTGAAAGTACACCAGAACTCTTACACAGAGCTCCTTGGCAGCCAGGTGTGGTGGCACATACCTGTAGTTCCAGCACTCTGGGAGGCTGAGGCAGAAGGATTGCCATGAATTCAAGGCCAGCCTGGGGGTGACACAGTGAGTGAAACCCAGCCTGAACTGCATAGTAAGACCTTGTCAAAAGAAAGAAAGAAAAAGCAAGAAAGAAAGAAGGGAAAAGAAAACAAAGGAAAAGAAAAGAAAAGAAAAGAAAAGAAAAGAAAAGAAAAGAAAAGAGGAAAACGCAAATAAGTGGGAAACTTATTAGTACGAAGAATTTAATGAATTTTCTGTCCAGTGTTTACTGACTACTAAACTGAGTGGAGACATATAGAATTAATTCAAAAAAGTCACAATTGAAGCAAACAGAAAACAGGACCAAGCAACAATAATAAACCCTGGGGAGCAGAGGAGATCTGATTTCTAGAGTTGCCATATTATATCATTTGAAATATCTAGTTTTCAACAAAAACAAATTCCTCCAACAAAAGGAAAGTATGGCTTATACCAGTGATGGGGAAACTTTTACAGCTTGCAATAATATAAACAGCGAGCAGAGACACGCGTGCCATAGGTTTCCCACCAAAGGACAAAGAAGAAAGGCAGTGAATAGAAACTGTCTCTGAGGAGGCCTAGATGTTAGACAAAGACTATAAGTCAGCTATTATAAAAACGCTGGAAGAAACCACTTGTAAAAACCAGGAAATATGATAATGAACCTCATCAAATGTAAAATAGCAATGAAGAGGCAGAAATTATAAAAAAAAGCAAATAGAGACTCTGAGGTTGAAAAGTACAATAACTAAAATGACAAGT
>RJWT010011487.1:0-23243 GCA_004365215.1 Cuniculus paca
TATACATGTTTATATGCATATTGTGGAATATACATGCCTTCCATATACCAATTCTTTGAAGTACCCAAAACAAATGAAAATTAAATTACACTTAAATTATAGTAAAACCGAACATGAGGTGGTCAGCTCAACAAATGCAAAGAGCATTTCAATATCAGTCAAGATTGGCCTTTAAAACCATGTGTAGTGGCTCACACTCATAATTCCAGCACTTGGGAGGCTGAGGCAAGAGGATTACTGTGAGTTTGAGGCAAGCCTGGCTACATAGTGAGTTCATGGCCACCCTGAACTACATAGTAAGACTCTGTGTCAAAACAAAACAGTAATAATAAGAAGAAGAACTCGGGAGGCTGAGGCAGAAAGATCGCTGCAAGTTTGAGGCCAGCCTAGGCTTCATAATGAGGTCAAGACCAGCCTGTACTACATAGTGAGACCCTGTCTCAAAAAGTTAAAAAAAAAAAGTAATTATAATAATAAGAAGGATGGTCTTTAAAATGAAAGAAAAATTCTGATATGGGCAAATTTGGAGGGCTTAATCTCAGCCTAAAGACATGAAGATTACCCACGCCCACTAGAGGGGGTAATGACTCTTCCAAGACTTGGTATAACGGAGTCACTGCAGTGGGACCTCTCTTCCTCAGAGTGGCCTCCAGATCCCACAGGCTTGACTGTGCTCCTGTCCTGGTGGTGGCTACAGATATGCAAAGACATGAGTGGAGTGATCTCTGTCAACGCACCTAGCGTGGTCCTGCTGCCCTTGAAACAAGAGGTGAACTTTGGGGTCATGGTTTCTCTTCCCAAGAACCCGAGCAACAGGAACACTCCAGTGAAAAAAGAAATAGCTGGCATTCCTTTCTTACCGCGCAGATGAAAACGCTGAGTCATGGTGAGGGGTAGACAAATGATTCACGATCCCTGCCAGAAATGGGCCACGGCTCTAACAGTGTCAGGCTCTGCTCTTTCCCTTTCCATCCACTGAGCTAAATCTTGATTTGTGGGTGTGCACCTCTAAAGTCCAGATTAATACTGTTCTCATTGACTCTTTCTTCCTCAAATTGAGGTTAGCAGCATTTCCAAACTTACGTGGCATTCTTTTATAGCGACTCATCTGTCCTGCAGCCTCCTGCCCTCCTCCACCACGGCAGCTCCCTCTGGCGCCACCTATAACACCCACCTCAACAAACCCACACCTTCTCCCTTTTCGGTTCTCCTTCCTCAATGCTGATTCCCACCCTGATACAGCCGTCATTCTTGTAGTGCTGACCTGGGAGTCCACATCTGCCCTGAGTCGTGCCCCTGTAAACACCAACTGCGTGCCCTGGCAGTAAGGGCATCCTTTCCCTCACTACTAACGCACCTTTAATGCTGCTTCCAGAGACGTACGCACGCACTGTAAGAGGAGGAAGACTGCGACTCCACCTTGTTATGGCTGTATCTAGCTGTCCCCCCAAAGCCTCATGAGGTCACAGGTGGGACTTTTCAGAGGTGGCTGGGTCTAGAGTGTGTGATTAAGGTGTGGTGCTGGGATCAAGGGCGTGTGATTACTAAATTAGTCCACTGATTAGTCTGGCATAGTTCTGGGGGTGGAGAATAAGAAGAACTTCCCTGGGGTAAGTCTTACCCACCCTATGGGCATGTAACCTGGACAGGATAAAAGAGAAAGAGGGCTGCAGGGGTCATTGGTCACTTGCTGCTTGCTTCCTCTCTGCTTGGCTGCTTTGCTGCCTTCTGCCCGCTATGAACTGTTTCTCCTCTGCGATGTCCCTCTGCCAGTGTACCTTGCCTTGGAGCCAGTCACCTAGGACAGAAACCTCTACAAAATGTGAGCTACACTGAACCTTTCCTCCTTTAACCTTCGGTGTCAGTATTTTGTTTCAGCACCAAGAAAAGTAACTAAGACATGCCTGTTCCGCCCTGCAGCTTCCCTTTCCCACTTTAGGGCCCACAACAATTAGAGGGTAAATAGCAAAGACAAAATTGATTACAGAAAGATTCTCTAAAAATGACTGATGAACACTACACCACTCAGTTGCTATGTGTTTTCTCTGTTACGCTGTTAAACATTACCTTTTCCAGTTGGGTGTGGTGGCTCACGCCTGTAATCCCAGCACTCGGGAGGCTGAGACAGGCGGATCATTGTGAGTTCGAGACCAGCCTGGGCTACAAAGTGAGCTCAAGGCCAGCCTGAACGGCATAGTGAGACCCTGTCTCAAAAAGACAAGGGCCAGGGATTTAGCTCAGCAGCCTAAGCGCCTGCCTGGCAAGCGTGAGGTCATGAGTTCAATCCCCGGTGCTGCAAAAAGAAAATTACCTTTTCCCACATAGGAAAGAGACAATGCAGCTTAGTAGATACATGTGTAGGCCAGCCAGGCTACTTGGTTTGAGATCCCAACTATTACTCATCAGCTGAAAAGTTACTTAATGCTTTGTGCCTTTGTTTCCCCACCTGTAAAATGAGGGTAATCATTGCATCTACCTCAAGGGGTTGTTTTGCAGGATTCAAAGTTTTACATTTGTAAAGCCTTTGGAGCGGAGCCTGTAACTGGCACCTGGATGAGCTGGTCTTAGTACTGCTTTTAGAATATTCTCTAATTTTACCCTCCCAACAACGCATCAAAGTGGACAGGCGGACATGGTGCCATTTTGCAGAGGAAGGCTTGTGAGGCTGGGGACGCAGCCCAGCTGTGAGGAGGTGGCTCTGCAACTCTGCTCTGATCCACTGCTGTGTCTGCGTCCTGCCGAGGCGTGCCCCGCGGCCTGGAGCCATGGCCCGCTCCTCACAATGGAAACCCTTACAGCGGGTCACACAGAGACTGCACAACAGCAGCGCTGGTACAAAAAGAACCTTCCTCTTCAAAGCTATTTGGCTTCCAGAAGACAAGAACAGCCTTTGCCTGGAGCCTAGGGTACCATGTGCCAGTTGAATAACTGAAGGACTTTTTCTTTTCACCATGGTTGTGCTGATTTTTTTGTTAATAATGACTGGACGAGAAAAATGCCAAGCTGTGAGAAATGTTTTCTGACCTCCACCACAATCTGTTCTAGATAGATCTGATCGGAATATATGGAAAAAGATGAGAGAATGTTGCAGCACCATGTATTTATGTAACATATCTTCCTGCCGTAGAAGCTGTAATTTCAGACAATATTGAACTTAAACCTACAATGTTGTTATCGAAACGGTCACAGGAACAGTCATGCACAGCAAGGCAAAAGACTGTCTCGAGGTCATGTGCAGCAAGACAGTGATGAGAGCAAAAGTGGAGAACCACTTCTGGGGCAAGCCTCTGTGCCCCACATCACCAAATACGTCTGTCACCAGTGTAGGTGAGAGACTTGTGTGTCTACACGGAAGGTCATGGGTGAAGGATGAAACAGTCTGCCTCTAATTCCTACAGAGCACGTCTGCTTGGCATCATTCCGTCCGTACCTAGCAGAGCTGTGTGTGCATTCCCTGTGGGGGAGTGCTCAGTGACAGAAGACAGGGCCATAGCAACCAATGGCAGCACTGCCCTTCCCTCTCAGAGGAGTCTGCTCCCCAGGGCCCGGATGTACCTTCTCACAGTCAGAGCAGCCACCAGCAAAGAGCCTGCAACTCAACGCACCTTGGCGAAGCGCTTTAGATTTTCTTTCCATTATAGGAGAAAAGGAATAGTATGGAGGTATATTTGCCCTTAACCAAAGTCATCAATATCATATAGAAGTCATAATAGTTTCTAAATCACTTATCTCTAAAAATGGGACAAGACCTACAAAACTGAATCCAACCTACTTACAATTATTTTCCTCATTTTGTATACTCTTTTTTTTCTTTGAGAACAGATGTTTCTAGTGAAGTGTGGCACACAGGTATAGACTGGCTGAATTAATCTCCCCTCTACTGCCTTTGGCAAGTTTCTGAAACATCTCTGAACTTCAATTTTCTTTTAGGAATAGATACCATTTGCTCTTTCAACCAGAGGAGCTGGCAAGGCAATAAATAAGGTAACAGATGAAGAATTATTGAGCTCAAACTAAAACTGGGCCCTAATTGCCAGCAATTGCCATGAACTAATTTGTAGGGGAAGTTGTCATCAAGAATCTCTGGCAGTGGCAACAGAAGTGAGGTGATACAAGCAGAGGTCTGACCTCCTTCATAAGCTGACGCTTCCCTAGCCCCGTCCCCACACATTTATGTAACATATAAATATAAATGTGCAAGGCACACAAGGGAGACGGACAGTGCTGAGTTCCAAAGGGCCGTTTTGACTTGGGTGTATAAGGGTGTCAAGTTGTGCATGTGTGTGTGTCCATGTGGCTTGTGTATGTGTAGAAGAAATGAATATATGTGTAGGTACACATATATGTGATGCAGATGCATGGTCTGTGTATGTACACACACACACACACACACACACACACACACAATTAGGTAGAGCTCTGGACGAAGGGCTACAAGTTCTTCCTGACAACCAATGTGTGAGTCTCAAGAAAAGTAGCAAAAAGGAAAAGAAGAAAAAAACCAAAGAACACATACCTTTTTTTAGGTCTACTCAGTTTCTAGCACTGAGCAAATAGCTCCAATAAGTAAAACACTGTAATTATTCCCTATCTGAAAATGTACAGGTTGACTTACCTGTTTTGAAAATGGTTGTGATTTCTCTTTGTTTCTTTTCCTTCCGCTCTTAAATCTAGTAAGTGACCATCTTTGATCTCTTTGTCAGCCATCACACCCGAAGTTTTCGTGTTTCTCCATTCATTCCCTCCCTTGTGAATCTGTTTGAGCAAAGGCTACAGGCACCAGGCTCTCTGAGACGATGCCACTGCTGGAACTGTTTCTAACTTGACTCAGTCGTGCCTGTTACAGGTTACTCAGCGTGAGCCCCAGCTACCAGCTTTGGCACAGATAGCCTGTGTTTGTTTGGGTTTTATTTAATCTCTAACTGCCATGGGCTACTTGAGGAGAAAGAGCAAGCTGGTGTCAGTCCCAGAGTTATCGTGCCACCCTGTGCAACACAAGACTTTTCTACTAGAGGCCAGTTTACATCCAACCTGAACCGCCTGCACTGCCAGGGGTTTCGGCGTGGTGTCCTACTGCGTGGTGAGACACCTCGGGGAAAGGCGGTTGCAGCGGCAGCACCGCCTCAGCTGAGTGGGGACTTCTGCCTGTGCAGCATCAGCCACTGTGCCCATCTGGCTCTGTGCTAAAGCGACCTCACATGACCTCGGAGGACTTCTGGTGTCACCCACAGATGTATCTATCTGGCTGCTCTGGGCTCACAGAAGATTATTAATCTCATCCTATCCAGGTCTTTCTCCAGTAGTTACCGGCAATTAGAACCTCACATTCATTGCTTAAAACTTTTCAGAAGTGCAGCTAACAAGAACAATCTGGGTAGTCACTTCTCCATAGACTAGCCAGATCATCTCTAGAGGGAATCGCACCACTCCCAGTAGAAGTATTTTCTCTGATCAGATGAAATACCTGGCCTGTACTGATGCATAGCCACCCGCTTCCCTGTGTAGTCTGCCCCTAAGTCCACCTTAAAGGCATGGTCCATATTGTCCCAGCTAAAGAGAATATGAGAGAAATTTCTCTCTGGTCTTCACACACTTCTGGTCTGTTTTTACCTCAGGGAAGCCCGGTATGTTTTTTGGTCATATTTCACATTTTCTGTTGTATGACAAGCTGAGCACTAAATCTGTGACCTGCTTCTTCCACTAAAATAAAACTTGCTAGTATGTGACTCTTAAGGGTTAACCTCACCCTTGAGGCTAATTATTCATACCCCATTTAGCTTTTGTCTCTTTTTCATTCTTCTAATTTTTAACTTAATTTTTCTTCTTGTACCATGTAATTTTTGTTAGATTATTTTAAAAACCTTTGAAACTAACAGAAGTATAAATACCCTAAGAAAATGAGAAGCCACAGTGAAGGGATGTTAGGAGATTAAATGTAATACAAGCAACATCTCGCAACTACCTTCATTTTCTCATTAATATAACAGTTAATGGTCAAGAATAATGCTTATATCCATAACTAAGGCTTTATGCTAAAGGTTAAAGAGTAAAAAACACAAGGACATGATAAAGGAAGAAAACTCAGAAATCAAGTTCCAAAAGGTAACATATACTAAAATCCATCATCACCCTCTCAACTTTTCAACCTTTTCTGGAAGTTAATTGCAAAAGACATCAATGTTTTCTATATCTTCTGCTTGATGACAACAGTTCACTGTTACTCAAAAGCAAAATACTTCAAATCACCTACCGTGTTTGTGAATAAATGCCAGTCCTTGCAATATCTGATACATAATATTCCTTATAGCAGACTCTGGAAACAACTTATTTCTGCATAGAACAAAGAAAAACAAAGCTATGAATATGGGTTCAAGTATTAAAAGGAATTCCCTGTCTTTATGTTCTTTTGATTACACAGTAGGAAATTAAGAAAACATACGTTCTTATACTAATTTTTGTGCTCATTGTGATACTGGAAACTGAACCCAGGACCTCACATATACTAGGCAAGCACTTTAGCACTGAGCTACATCCTCAGCCCTCTACACTAATTTTTGCCCAGATTCTTTGATAATAAATATCCAAGAAAACAATCATTTGCCCACACAGGAAGCTAACTTAAAAATACCAGATATATTCAGTTACAGTACAAAGAGAAGATCAAACACTTTATAATAAGAAAACAATCCCTCTAGCAGCATATAAAAATCTGTCTCTGTGACAGAAGCTAAAACTTTCTAACACTTCAGTGGGGGATATCCGAAGTCTTCATGAGATGCAGCGGGTGGATGTGAACATTCTTCCCTGGTTGGGCAAGGCCCACAGCTCCCTAACTGGTATTGACAATGAAGATGAAAATTTCTCACTCAAACCACTCAGAGGGATTCACAAAAGGCATTTATGTTGCCACCAGAAAATAAACCCAAGAGTCTGTCCATGGTTCGATCTCAAAGTTCCAAATTACCACAGCAGGGAAGTTTCTTATTGGTCTCTTCTTTCCACCATGCAACTACTTCAGCACTGCAGCAGGAGAGAACTCAAATCAACCTAGCACTTTTCAATGGAGGCTTCAAAATAAATGCAGGTGGATTCACCCCTGACTTGTGGCCATTCTGCCCAATTGTCCTCAAGGGAACAGATACGAGCAGAGTGCCCCTTAAGTCTTGGAACGTCTTTGGGTGAGTAACTTTAATAAAACAGGAGACCTGCTACACAGAAAGCAGCTCCCTGAGGCAGTCACATGCCTCCCATAGCAGGAGTGTGGGCTGGGCCCTCTTCTGGCAGGCAGCTTCCAGCATTAAAACCAGGTAGCATGAGCATTAACTGACCAGAGGAAGAACTGGGAGACTGCAACTAACAGAAAGAAAACACATCCACTCTGTAATATTTCTAAGAACCAGATGTCCAAAACATACCTTTCTTTAATGAGCTGGTAAAGATTTTCCTTCATGTACTCAAAGATAAAGTAAAGATGATCATTTTCCCTGATAACTTCTTTTAATTTTACTACATTGGCATGGTTGAGCTTCTTTAAAGACTGAAAGGTGAGGGGAAAAATATTAGAGAAAATCTGTTGTTAAAAAAGGAAGGTAATCCTAGTTAAACTTAGGAAAAAAATATCTAATTTTAGGACATGCCATAAGTTACATTTTACTGGCAATTTTATGTGGAGTATTTCTCTGAAATCAATAGTAACTTTACCTGGAAAAAATTTCTCATGAACTGACTAGCAGGTAAGTATCTTACCCATTACTGGTATTTTCGGCTGCACCTAGTACTCAGCAATGGGCCAGGGCTACTTTAGGCTGACCGTCTCCAGACTATGGAATTCATTCAGCCTGTGGAAATGGCCAGAACAGAATAAAAGAAGCTGAGGCTTTGGATTTTTCTAGTCCTGGAGAAAACAGCTGCTTTGGGCTGAGAGCATGGGTGAACTGTCTGTAGATACTTTAAATAGGACATTGCTCAAACAGAATGAGGCTGATGGCCTGATTCTCTTGACTTGTGTCTGAGTCATCGGTGTATGAGACACAGAACAGTCCTTACAATGTGAGTTTTACCACTCAGCAGTTCACTCCGAGTGTCACTCAGGCAAGCGCATTTGCTTACATACAGACTCTCTGAACATTGCTCATGCAGGTGTCATTTAAATGAGTGGATTTTTGTTTGCACGAGATACACTCATATATCTGTTTGTTTTATATCAACTATATTTTACATACTTTTTACTAGGACCATTGTATTTGCCTTTGACATTTATTTCTAGTGAAATCTAACAATACTTTCTGATTATTTTCTTTTACTAATTCATGTTTATTTGTGAAAAATAACCTATAATTTTGTGCTACAATCTATAAAAACTTTTATTGTAAGTACATCAGATAGTATTTTTATATTTCTCCAGAACTCAGTGATATTCTTTTACAGAATGGACACATTTGGGTCACTGAGACTGAATAGGAAGAAAGTGCCAAAAGATCTGCAAAAGAAAAAAACTTAAAAAGAGAGAAATGTTAGAACAGCAGAGAGGAAAAGTCTGTGTTACAAAATGGAAAGACAAAAGAGATATTTCCTTGTCGACTATTCACAATACAGAAATGATAGAACTTGAAAAAAGAAATAAAACTAAAAAAATTCCAATAGTGATCAATGATTATAATAATTCTGTGGCTGGTGTTGACAGAGTTGCCCAATATCTAGTCAGCCTATAATCAAAGAGCAAGGAAAAAACATTAATACAAAATATTTATGCATCTTTTGGACCAAAGAATATAGTTTGTCATTTATTCAAAACAAAGGGATTCAAAATATCATTTACAATTTAGATTAGGTTTAAAAGACCAAATAATTGAAAAATATGGGAGAGCAAAATGCCAACCAGGATGCCCATCATCGATGTTTTCACCATTATGTTTAGTAGGCAAACATTTTATTGAAATTATGCTACATATACACACACACACGCAAAGGAAAGGCTAACATCATAGTGTAGAATATGTTGTTCAAAGAAACTTAATAATACATAAAGAATTCAGAAAGAGACCAGATCCTACTATCCAGATTGTAACATTGTACTGTGTATTGAATATTTTAAGGTATACCATATACAGAAAGATTTTTGAATAAATTTGAGAAAATTGTCATTTTTATATTTCTGTTGTATTATAAAAATTAATGAAAAATGCAATTTTGATCATCATGTATTTAAACAATTGGACTGGTAAGCAGTTAATTATGGAGAAAGAAAAGGAGACATCTTACTGCTAAGACCCTGCAGTGAGATGGAAAAAAAAAATGTCAGGCAGCAGATGAGGAATAAGAGGGTTGCTCGGAAATCAGCACCTGACCTGCTTGCTGGTCCTCATGGATGCAAGTGAGTACCTGGGATTGCAGTCATGCGCACACACACTACTTTCTCTCTGTAACCTTAGCTATGCCTATGGTGAGTGAAAACTGCTTCAGCGAGCGACAATCTGTGTGTGCAGAGCCTCTCAAGACAAAACTGTTGGTTTGCTTACTGGGTGATCAAAACTCGATGGACTGTCTCCTTTGCGGAGGCTGCAAAGCATGAACCCTGCAATTCAAAAGCTGTTTCTTCACAGCACAGTAAGTCTAATAATAATCCATTGTAAAGCCCTCTTTACCTTTGAATTTCATTAGAAAGATCAACCCCTTTATAAAAGGAACAAAATACTTAAAGATGAAAGTGTTAAAATGAATACCCAGATCTGGAAGGACACTGGGTATAAGGTAGTCAAGGGATCGGGCTGGGGAAGGTGTCACGTGATCAAGTCATGTGGAGCAGCTGGAACGAAAAAGGGAGTTCGGTGAAGGAGAGTGGAGTTGGACAAGTTCCTGCCTAGATGCCTCACTGGCAGGATTCTTCGTGGTTTTGGCCAACTATTTAGGCCAGATCTTCCAGAATAATCCAACAAGGCTGATTATTTCCCTGGTTGGGGTGGATTCCTGGTTCTCCACGAATAAAAAACATAAACATTGCTTAACCTGTAAGTATTCACCAGGCTTTCCCAACAGCAGCCTTCTTTTCGGCCTGTTTTCCTAAAATGCTTCACACACAGTAGCCAAGAATTCCTCACACCAGGAGCCTCAAGGTAAATTCTTTCTGAAGAAAAGAAGCCTGTTTTCTAGATTTTCTGGAAGAGAGTCCTGAACATGGCCTGAGGTACCTCCAGCTTTTCCCTCCTGAAGCCTGTTTTGAAGGTGAATTCCTAGTGCATGGCTAAGAGTGGCTCCTAGCTCCTGTTTCTACGCGAGGCTTGTGAGCAAGTTAAAGTCTTGATCAGTTTAATATAAAAAGATAAATTGTGCATCAAAGACTTCATGTGATTTACTTTACAGATCTGTTTCTAGGAAGTCATCTCATTTCACTCAGAAAACGTTCCTAAGGGAGAGGTGGGGGTAGGTCGTTTGTGTCAGACAAACCCCACCATTGGTCCATATGGGGACAGTCCTCGTGGAAGAAGGTTCCAGTTGGATATTATGAATTCTGCCCATCTTAGTGACTGATGGACCTTTTTTTTGTTTGTTTGTTCATTCATTTAAGAGCTGGTCTTGCTACACAGCCCAGGCTGGCCTTGAACTCGAGATCCCCCTGCCTGAGCCTCCAAGGTGCTGGGATTATAGTCTTGCACTGCCTTGTCTGGGCAACCATTTCTTAACTATTAAAGCTACAGTGTAAATAGCCCCAAGAATATTCCAGGGCATAAGACACAGCATCTACTTTATTTTTTTTATTTTTGTGGCACCAGGGATTGAACTCACGACATTGCGCTTGCCAGGCAGACGCTTAGGCCGCTGAGCTAGATCCCTGGCCCTTGTGTTTTTGAGACAGGGTCTCACTTTGCCATTCAGACTGGCCTTGAGAGGGCCGGGGATCTAGCTCAGTGGCCTAAGCACCTGCCTGGCAAGCACAAGATCGTGAGTTCAATCCCCGGTGCCACGAAAAAAAAAATAATAATAATTGTTATTTTAGGACCAGGGATCTAGCTCAGCGGCCTAAGCACCTGCCTGGCAAGCGCAAGGTCGTGAGTTCAATCCCTGGTGCCACAAAAAAAAAAAAAAAAAATGTCAGACTGGCCTTGAGCTCACCCGGCTGGTCTTGAACTCACAGCAATCCTCCTTCTTTAGCCTCCCGAGTGCTGGGATTACAGGTGTGCGCCACCACACCCGACTCACAGCATCTACTTTAAAGAGGAAGACAACCTACTTGGGAAGACAGGACATAAACTCAAAATGCATGAATTAAAAATGCACTTAATAAGCAAACCATATTAAGTGTCCGAGGAAAGACGGAAACAAGAAGCATTGGAGATTCCAGGAAGGAGCAACCGGCCAACGCTGAGTAGTAAGCGAGAGCGTCTCCCGGGGAACAGTGGCATCTAGAGCAGCACTCTGCAGGGAAAGGGGACTGCAGGAGGGAAACTGGCCTGGGAAAGGCGTGCCGATGGAGTGCAGACCACGTCTGAGCATTGATGGGTGAGGACCACACTGGCCTGGCCCAGATGGAGCCTTATCCAGAGGCACACACGAGGACAGATGGAAGAGATGGAGAAGTTGCAGTCATGCAGAGTGAGGGAAGGGGAGGATTTCTCCTCATTTCCTTTGCTGTTAGGATTAGGCAGGACATGAGAAATGCTGGTCCTTTAGTAACCTTCCCTTCCTGCTCCCTTTTGCGTCAGTAGGCAGAAAAGAACCTAGGCAAGGAGGAAGGGATGAAGAACTCTGGTCTCCTTCCATCCCCTTCACACTCAGCAGCTGGCTGTGTTCCATGTGGGAAGTCTGTGTGACGTCACCATGGGCAGATGGGGTGGCAGCAGATGTGGCCTCTGTGCAGGCGAGGAAGAGCGGAAAACATTTTGGGGATCATCAGTCAGGGGACCAGTTCCTCTGCTGATCTTGCCCAGGGTGGTACCTGCTTCCTGAGATTTTCTAAGAAAATATCCCTGGATGATTCTTTATTTCTGATCCTCGTGGTTGTTCCAGAGCTTCTATTCTCTAGGAAAGAGGTCAACACACAATGACCCATGGGTGAAATGCAACCCGACATCTATTTTGAGTGGTCCATGAGCTAAGAAGAGTTTTACAGATGGACACTTGCAACTAATTTCATGACAGGGAACACTGATTTGAACTCTAGTTAAGTTCAATGTTAAGCTTCTTCAAAGAATCTCATTCTTCTCGTTGTAATATTTCACACTGCATAAATTAAAATATTTTGGAAATTTATTTTCGCTCTTATTACATGTATACCTGTATAATGTCTGAGTGTGACTTTTTGACCCAAGAAGTCTAAAGTATTTACTCCTTAGCTCTACCTAGCCTGATCTTCGTTCAGCCCAGCATGGTGGTGCATGTCGGTAATCCCAGCACTCAGGTGGATGAGGCAGAAGGATTACTGCAAATTCAACACCAGCCTGTGCTAAATAGTGAGTTCAAGGCCAGCCTGAACTACATAGTGAGACTCTGTCTCGAAAGACAATAACAACAACAAAAAAATTACTCTTCCTTTAACAACCCTACCTGTTTAACAACTATTCAGACTTACAAACAAGGTGTGCTTTTTGCATTTACTACCTGCCACTCGGACTTACAACTCATCTTTTTTTGTGTGTACAGTTCTGTACATCTTGTTTATAGAGTTTCAATTCTTTTTCTGTATGGTACAATTTGTTGATACGGTACTGTAATTTTTGCTGGTTGTGCTGTACAGTACAGTACAGCTTTACGTTCTATCATACATGACAATACTGCATGTAAGAATTATGCAAACAAAAGCGAAGTCATCAAGTTAGAGTCTCCTTGGACCATGTCTTTGTTCTGAATATTGTAATGTACATGTTACATACGCTCCCTCATTTATTGCCATGAGGCAATATTCATTTAACAATTCATTTAACAATCTGATTGCAGGACTAGAACTCAGTCCTTAAATGAAGAATATCTGAATGGAAAGAGTCTGCAGGTCCCTGCTCCAGCTTTGAAAGCCCCTTCCACATCCGGGGGCCCTGTGGCAGGGTCTGATTTCCATATTCTTCTAAGTGTCACCAACAGGGCTTCACTCTAGTGCCTAAGAAGAGAATTACACAGACAGAACCAAAGTGGCCAACGTACTCTGGTGGAGATGCAAATTAAAATAGAATGAAAAGAGGGGCAAAAGAAAGAAAAGGAGCAGTAATCCAGCCAGAATGCCTAGTAGAGCTGAAACCAGGTGCTACACAGTCCTGATGCAGCTTCGCCTTGGTCACAGAATCCCCTCCCAGGCAATAGAGCACGGATGATCTGAGAAATGCTGAAACAGGCACTGCTACTGTATAGAGAAAAACTACACAAATAGATATTCCTGTGTATTAATAGGAACAATCACCTTAGGAGGCAACAGTAATTCACCAAACAGAATTGATTTTGTTGATGTACATTGACATAAAAAATTCATTAATGATAAAAATTTTCTAATAGCATATTCACTAATACAGTAACATTATAATCTACTTTCATTAACTACTAGCTGTATATCATTTGCCCACCTTTTCAGCATTAGTGAAAAACTATAAGTGGAATGATTATATCAACTATAAATCCAATCATACATAAAGCTATTCTAATCAACAAAACATAAATTATCTCCTGGTATATCAATAAATACCTTAACCTCACGCAGGTTCATGCATTCCTCCCAGGAATAAAACTTTCTTTTCATTCTAAAAGAGAAGAAAGAAATAGCATGTTCATTCCCAGTAGCAGGCTGAACTTTATTTCCTTAATGTTTTCATTTTGACCTAATCAATACTGCTTGAAGGTGATTGTGACTCCTATCAAATATCGTATCATTCAAAACAGCATTTATTTTAAAACGTGGCATTGCAATCAGGCCCAAATCACACAATTTCCCAGCAGTGCTGGTGTGGTACAGTCCAAAAAGCCTGGACTGCTGTCTTGTTCTCCCACTACTGAGCTAATCTGCCCTGGAGGGAACTGTCTCAGGTTCACTCTGTCTAGACCAGAGCTGCCCCAAAGAGCTTCCTGTGCTAGTGAGAATGTTCTGTGCTGTCCGGCATGCTAGCCACTCCACATGTGGCTATCAAGCAACACAAGAATGGAATTCTAGTCTTTCTTCAATTTAAATCTAGAGGCCGTGGATGGTAACTCACCACTCTACTGAGTAGCATGCTCTGTGCCCCCTCCAGAACAGAGGTTGGCAGGCCCCACCCCCCAGGCCAAATCCATCCTATCATTTGCTTTTATACAGCCAGTGAGTTAGGGATGGTATTGGTGTTTTTAATCTGATGAAAACAAATCAAAAAATGAGTAGCATTTCATCATATGTGAAAATAATATGAAATCAAAATTTCAGTTTCTAGAAAAGTTTTATGGGGACACAATCTACTTATTTAGTCATTTATATGAAAGAGATAGGTGAAGAAACTGAAGTACAGGAAAGATTCACAACTTTCCCCAGGTCTCAAGTCGGTCACTAACAGACCAACTTCTACCTTTCCAGCTCTCTCTGACACTCTGTCCTTGCTACAGTGTTTCCTGGTTGAGTGATCAGTTCCTTTATTCACGCTCCAAATATTACTCAGTCCCCTTGTAGGGGTAGGTGCTTTGCCAAGCACTGGAGACACAACAAGACAATGACAGCATCCCTCATGGAGCTGCCATCAGAGCAGGAGGGTAGCTAATAACTTTCTTCAGCTAATGTTACAAAGGAAAGATGCAAGGCAATGTGAGAATGGACCCAAGAGGGACCTAATCTAGTTGGTCTGGGAAGGAACACTCCTCTTATGAACAGCTATTCCAAACCAGCCCTGAAGGATAAGAGGGATTTAGCTTGGTCAGAGGCATGAGGAGGGAGTATGGCGTGCAGGATCTGAGCTGAAGAAGCTAAAAGGCTGCAAGACTGAAGCAAACAGGCAAGGACACAGTGACAAGAGATGAGGCCGAAGAAAACAAGCAGGGGCCAAATGATGCAGCAATTTGCAGGTCACATTAAAAATGTGGGGCCTACCCCTAAAACTAACAGGAAGACACCAAGAGCTACCTTGGTTTGGACTCCCCTCAAAGCAGAGGCAAATACATGGGCAATGTGGATTTACTTGGGAAGTGATTCCAGGAAGCCAGGGCAAAGAGTAGAGAAACAGGAAATGAAGAAGTAGAAAATCCAGCAAAGAGTACAGGACTCCACTAACACCGAGGTGGGCAACGGGCTTGGGACTGAAGTTAGGTGGGACACAAAGAATGTTGACACACACCGTTTTAGTCAATCGGATTGTGCATTTAAAATAATCTCCTCAGTGTGGTATGAATAGGGGGATGAGCGGAAGCCAGGAGACCTACGGAGGACCTATAGGTCAGGTGGCAAAGGGTAATGGGCTGAGTGGGAGGCTTTAGAGAGAACACAGAGCAGTAGGCAGATCTGATAACAGCTCAGTAGCATTAACAGGACTGAACAGCCAAAGATGAGGAATATGGAGGAGTTGTCTTGCTTCCTCCACATCCCTCTCCTTTGGTCGTCTGCATGGCATCCAAAGGTGCTAAGGAGTGGCCAAGGATGCTAAGATGAGTGGCCAAGGATGGTGTTGTGGTTGATACATTGTGTCAACTTGAGCAGTTTAGAAGTTTAACTGAGAGACTCAGCAGGGAGCCAAGGTTCTTACTTTGTAAATATCCTCATCCTGTGCAAAGGAGGGCAAGGACATTTTGTGAGTGTTACACCCACCCTGAAGGTGAAGGGGGAGTGGCCTGTGTACAATATAAGGAATGGAGAAGAGGCTTGCGTTTGCTCCCTTTTGCTCTGGCTGCTGCCTTGAAGTGTTGCCCCAGTGCCATGCCACCCTGCCTTGAAGCCAGCTGATTATGGACTGAAATCTCCTGAAACTGTAAGCTAAATAAACCTTTTCTTGCTTCACTTTGGGTGTCAGGTGTTTTGTCCCAGCAATGAAAAAAGTAACCGAGACAGATGGGTATAACGGGAAGACCCTAAGGGGTTTCTGGACATGTCCCTTTCCGGGTATTCATCTGTCTGTCTGTCTGTCTGTCTCTCCTTGCTTCTAAGAATGACTTGCTTCTAACCAGTGAAATACAACGGCTGTCACTGCAGCAATTACAGAGGTGTCTCAGTTCATGAACTTAATTCCTTCCATGATTCTGGTCAAATCCAATGCTGACCTTATGGGGAAACTGGATTCAGTTCTCATCCAATTTGGTTTACGACCAGAAATCATGGAAGGAATTAAGTTCATGAACCGCGATACCACTGTAGTTTATAAAGGCAAAAAAGACCTGACTGCATCTTAGAAGACTCTCTTTTGCTTTCTTATTGTCCACATCTTACAGCAAGCGGCCGCGTTACGAGCTGCTCCTCAGAGAGGGTCACATGGTAAGAATCCAAGGCAGCCAAGAGCCACCAGGAATCTGACTGAGAACCTTGTTACAACAATGCGTAAGGTTCCGACACTGCCTGCAGTCACATGTGTGAGCTCAGAGGTGGACCCTTTCCCAGCCCAACCTTCAGTGAGACCCCAGCCCTGGCCGATACTGTGCCTGTACCCATGAGAGACGGTGAGTCAGACAGCTCCGCTCATCAAGTCCTGGAATAGATTGTTCATGGCAACACATAACTGACACCATGGCTCTGAACTGCGGACACAAAGATCAAGTATGCAAGGGGAACAAGACACAAATCATTGGGCCACCCCATGTCTGAGCAACCGAATGACATCACTGACATTTTCAGGGCCTCTGTTTCCTTTCCTGTGAAATGATAGTGATTAGCCTACTGGTTGTTACTGCACAAGATAAGAAAACACAAAAGAAACACTTGTGCTATTTATAAAGTAGTAAGTCTAATGTGGACTTCTTTACGACTCTTTTACGACCCCTAATACGAGTACTGCAGAACCCAGAACCCCGAACCCCAGGTCCTTCTCCCCACTTCCCATCCACTCCCCTTTAGGGATGTCTCAAGGACAAGATCGAGAGGGTAGGGCAGAAACTATCTCGACAATGTACAGCTGAAGCATTCACCAGAACAAAGGATAACACTTACTTTTTAATAGCAATCAGTTCCCCAGACTCAATGCTTCTTCCTAGCAGGACAGAACCATAGGTCCCATCCCCAAGCTGCTTGATCGTTGTGTATCTATTCATGGTGGGCCTGCTCAGGCCAGATGTGCATCTCAGGGCCGAGGCCGTTCCGTCCTACAGGCCTCCCCAGAGTGTAACCAGATTTTTCGATGGCAGCACCAGCACAAGGTATTCAATAGGATGTGACTATCTCCCCAATACATATTTTCAAAGATCAGTCTTCTGCCTGTAGGGAAAAATGAGAGGCAAGGATAAATGCTAATGTATTTTATTGTCTTTTTTGGTACCAGGAATTGAACTTAGACCTTGTGCTTGCCAGGCAGGCATCTGTGCAGCTAAGCTATATCCCCAGACCCTGAACATTTTTATAATCTAAATCAGGGGTCAGTGAACTCTAACCCACAGCCTGCCACCATTCTTACAAAGTTTTATTGAGCAGAGTCAGACCCACTCGCTTGCACAGCATCTACGGCTACACCAGCAGCGTTGAGTGTCTGGGATACTGGATGGCCTATAAAGTGTAAGGAACTTACTGTCAGCCCTGATCTAAATAATGCTCTTGTCTAATGTTTTATAAAACTAGAGATACTATGCTTAGAAAGTAATAAAATGAATCAGCTCCTATTCAGTACTTTTCTGCTGACTAACTATTCTGGGCAAAAATCTGTATAATTATGGCTGCTAAAAACTGCTGAACTATGAGAATCTGTGCTAAATATACTGTGTTCTATAGACTTCCGCTACAATTACCAAAGTAAACATACAGAGCTACAAAACATTAAAACTAAGTTCTTCAGATGTGTCCATGAACTCCTTATAGCTAAGCATTAACAGCACTACTTTTACTACTAGACTTTCAGAAACTAGACCAAAAACTAGTTCCTCAAGATGTACAATGTACCCCTTTTAGTATCACCCAGTGTGTGACTGATTGTTTTTTTTGTTTTGTTTTGTTTTGTTTTGTTTTTGAGTCAAGGTTCACTATATAGCGCAGGCCAGCCTTAAGCTCACTGAGTATCCTAGGTTGGCCTTAAACTTGTGCTAGTCCTGCCACACCCTCCAAAGTGCTGGGATTAAGGGTATGCAACCCCGTATGCAGTTGTGTTTTATTTTAGTAATAACTCATTGATTTTTTTCACTTGTGTAATTAAGACAATCATTCATTCTGCCTAAAATAAACTGTATAATTTATGTGATTGTAATGTCTTCAGGCAAACAACAACATACAATGTTTAAAAAAGAACAATAAAAGTATACTTAAAAAAATACAGTTTCCAAACTAATAATCTAAAGACTCAAAAGATGACTGGAAGAATGTGAAATTCTACATCTACAGCCAATCTATGGCTTCTAGTTAATAAATGTAGAAGGAAAGAGGTAAAAATAAGAGTCACTGTTAGGCTAAAACTATAGGAGGATTTGTTGCAGGCCACACAATTGATAGATGCCTTTGCACTGACAGATGCAAAAATGAATGGAAACAAGATATTGCATAGTCTTCAAGTATCTCTAAAATATTACTAACTTCAAGGGGGAAAGACGGTAACTTCAGAGGGACAAAGCAGCAAAACCTCTGTGCCCAAGTGATCAAGTTCAACATCATCACTACTAATAAGACATGACTTTCCATGCTCCGGATGAGAGACAGAGAAGGGTACAGCATCGCTTCTGTGGTATTCCTGCCAACAATGCAAAGCATCCAAATTCAAATGAGGAATGCACTATTCTACAAACCAGTGGCCCATACTTATTAGATGTGTCAAGATAATAAATGACAAAGAATAAAATCTGTTAGAGCAGGGGTTAACACATGGGGGGTATCAAAACACAAAACGTGATATCCAGAAACTGCCGGCAACACAATACACTGAAGAGGATCCGTTTTTATCCTCTGACTGGGAGCCGGACTGGGATTTGGACTTGGAGCTTGTTGTGGCTGCCCAGAATCAAGACAGTATGGTACCACATATTGCAAGGCTGGGAAAAGACCAAAACTCAAAACTCAGAATAGCATTTCTACCGAAAGATTATAACTTTTGCATCCCCATAAAGGTGAAAAATTGTAGTCGAACCACTGTAAAGTTGTGGGTCATCTGTACAACCAAATGCACAGAGGGTGAAGGGGCCAAGGAGACGGAATGTTAACAACAGGTCGATCTGGGTAATTGTTAAACAGTGTTCCGAATTGTATCTCCCTCCCCTCAAATTCATAGACTGAAGGTTTAACTTTCAAAGTGACTGCATGTGGAGACTGAGCCAATAAAGAGGTTTTCAGGTTCCACCACAGCATGAGGGGAGGGACCTCACAGATTAGTTTCTTGTACACCCCGCGTCCTACCCTCTGCCATATGTGGGCCACTTGAAAGCCGTTTACTATCAAGGAAGAGTGCTCTCTGGCAGAAACGAACCCTGCTGCAAATGTCTTATACTGTACTTCCAAGTATCCAGAACCGAGAAGAAATGCACGCTGGGTAAGACACCAGTCTCTAGTACCCTGCAGTGCTAACCAGAGCAAACTAAGATGAGTGCGTGAAAGTTTTTGTATTACTCTTTCAACTTTCCTGTAAGTTTGAAATTATTAGAGATTACAATTTTTAAAAATTTCTCCTCAAAATGGGAAAGGAAACGAATCTTTTAAAAGATATGTACATCTTATGAAACATTTTATTTTAGCTTAGGGCACACAGATTAGATTTATTTAATGTTAACTTGCTCAGAAGACAGAATATCACACAGCATGTTTCCTCCACTGGCGATCACTGTCTTGCTGACGATTTAGGATTCAAAAGACCAAACCCTCCAGAAAATCAGAAGAGATGGCCTCTGCCTCAATCTGATAAAAGCCATCTATGACAAACCAACTGCAAACATCACATTAAATGGACAAAAACTGAAAGCTTTCATTCTAAAATCAGGAACAAGACAAGGATGTCCACTGTTTCCACTCTTATTCAATATAGTTCGGGAAACATCAGCCAGACCAATTAGACAAGACGGAGAAATAAACGGAATAAGAATAGGAAAGGAAGAAGTTAAACTATCATTATTTGTGCATGACACAACACTGTATATAGAAGACCCCAAAAACTCCACCAAAAGACTTCTAGATTTAGTAACAAAATTCAGCTGGATACAAAGTCAACACTCAAAAACCAGTAGCTTTCCTATACACAAAACAACAAACTCATTGAGAAAGAAATTAGGGAAATCACACCTTTCATAAAAGCATAGAAAAAAAATAAAATACTTAGGGATCAATCTAACAAAGGAAGTAAAAGATCTTTACACTGAAAACTATAGTACTCTGAAAAAGGTTATCAAAGACGATTTTAGAAAATGGAAAGATATCTCTTGCTCTTGGGTATTTAGAATCAACATAGTGAAAGTGGCCATACTCCCAAAAGTGTTACAGAGGTTTAAAGCAATCCTGATCAGAATACCAATAGCACACCTCACAGAATTAGAGAAAACAATCCTAAAATTTATTTGGAACCAGAAGAGACCTAGAATAGCAAAAAACAATTCTGGACAACAAAGGCAAGTCAGGAGGCATCACAATCCCTGACTTTAAATCATACTACAAAGCTATGGTAATAAAAACAGCACAGTACTGGCAAAAAGACCAGAGGATCAATGGAACATATTAGAAGATGCAGAAACAACTTCAAACACATTCAGTCACCTTATCTTTGACAAAGGGGCCAAACAAGTTAAGTGGAAGAAAGGTAGCCTCTTTAATAAATGGTGCTGGAAAAACTGGCTTTTCACAGACAAAAAACTGAACCCAGACCCGTATCTCTCATTATGTGCTAAACTAAAATTGAAATGGATGAAAGATGTAAATATTAAAATAGAAATGCTAAATCTGCTGGAAGATAGAATAGGTAGAACTCTTGAAGACATAGGTGTAGGCAAAGACTTTATGAAAAAAACCCCAATTGCAAGGAAAATACTATAAAGAATCAACAACTAAGATCTCATCTTATTCACCAACAGAAGTTTTTTCCAACTATTCCTCAAAGGATTAACATGTAGAATACATAGATAACTAAAAAAAAAGATCAGACCTCCCAGATTTAAAGACCTAATGCAAAATTAGGCATGTGAAATTAACACTTCACAGAAGAAGTAGAAATGGCAAATAAATACATGAAAAAATGCTCAGCATCACTGGTCATTCAAAAGATGCAAATTAGAACAATGCTGAGATTTCATCTCACTCCAGAAAGGATGACTATTATCAAAAAATCAACCAATAACAAATGCTGGCAAGGCAGTGGGATAAAAGGAACCCTTCTCCACTGTTGGTGGGAGTGTAGACTGCTACAATCACTGTGGAAATCAGTGTGGAGATTCCTCAAAAAACTAGGACTACAGATTCCATGTGATCCAGCTATTTCCCTTCTTAGTATCTTTCTGAAAGAATTAAACATCATTCCACAGTGATATACCCACATCCATGGTTATAGCAGCACAGTTTATAATAGCTAAATCTTGGAAACAGTCCAAATGCCCATCAACTAATGAATGGATTAAGAAGATAAGGTTTTATTTTATATAATGGAGTACTACTCAGCCATAAAGGATAAACTTGAGATATTTATAGGTAAACGGAGACACCTTGAGACCATACTCTTAAGTGAAATAAATCAGACTCACATGTGTAAATATCACATTGTTTCTCTGGTGTGAGAAACTGAAAGTGTAAATAAGGACCAGAATGTATACTAGGTATTACTCAATAGGAAGAAAATGCTTAATTGGGAAGGGGAACTAGGGAGGGGGGAGAAAAAAATGAGAAAAGGAAAACATGGCAACAGTTTTTGTAAATAAGGAGGGGAAGAGGGGCTGAAGGGTGAGGAGGGGAACTGGAAAAAAAGAGGAATTAAGATATATCATGCTCAGGTACAAAGTCCCTATGATGCATGTGATCATTATGTATATTTAAAATGTACCAATAAACTTAATTAATAAAAAAGAAATAAAGAACACCTGGCCCTCAACACAAGCAATTCTGGCTCCACATCACATTTATTTCTTATTTGCATTTATCTTCATATGTTTTTGCAGAATATGTATGATCTATACAACCCATTTCTCTTATGACAAAGGCTCCCAAGCGATTATTTTGTCATCTTCTAAAAAAAAATGAAACTTTGATTTGTCAGAAAGTATCTAACTAATGAACTACATGCTTTAGTTTTTAAAAAATGTTCACTTTACCCTAGAGACAATGGGAAGTCAATTAAAGTTTTTTTGACTAGGGAACTAGCATGATCAGATTTGAATTTGTAATCTAGTTAGAAAAACTTTCTCCATGTCCATTCAAAAGTTGTACATGCTAATTTAAGCTATTTTTTATGTTTAGTTTTTTGTGCATATAAAGAAATTACATAAAAATTAGTAATCAAGTGTGTTTCTCTCACCCTTCTCCTGCCTTAATTGCACACCCGCTCCCCATAGGACCCATTTTCCATTCCATTAATTGTCTTTGGCATTCATCTCTGAATCCTTACAACTTCATCTCCTTGATGAGTTGTGGTGACCAACTTAATAATGATCTCTGTTACAGTGGCATGCAGACTTGCACTGCCTGGTTTTTTTTTGTTTGTTTGTTTGTTTTTTAAGTGTCATTTTACTACTGGCTCAGATCTACCAACTACTAATAACAAAAGCCTTTCTTTGATAGCTAATGCCCCACTATTTCTTCATTCACTTAAATCGTGTAATCAGAACATTTTATAGATTAATACTGAGAAAAACTATTTGTAAAAGAATTAAGAGCTTCATAGTTTAGATCATTCATTCAACACACAATCACCCTAATAATTTCTCCTTGTTATAACTTGTCAAGGAACAAAATTCCATTATTCTTGCAAGATCTGACCATCACCATACCATGATAGATGCTTTTTAATACCTTGTTATTTTGGGTAATTATATTACAATGGTACAACAGATCAGACTAGTGCCTCTCCATGCACTTATGTCAGGTTGACAGTATGTAATTCCAGTCAAATTTTATTGTAATGTAAACATTATGCAGTCTTTGGGGCACATTAAAGGTAATGTAACAGTCTTTCCTTTAAATAATTCACAACTGGCTCATGCTAGAAAAATGCAAAAAGTGCTGTAGGAAC
>RJWT010011488.1:0-23256 GCA_004365215.1 Cuniculus paca
ACCTAAAATTTGCCTACACGTACAGAAATACAATACAGAAGTACATGTGTGTGTGGGTGTGTGTGTATGCACACAGACACATATATCTACATATCCTTATGCATACATAATATGAAATCAAGTTGTCTGGTTAAATGCACTCACCAAACATTTAAATTTACCTAGAATCGTGCTTTCTTATGCCTGTTTTCTTAGTGTAACCACCAGAATTACAAATAGTGCCCTCTTTCTTTCTCAAAAGTGTCTCAATAATGCATGTTTTGTCACTCTTCTGATATATATATTTGACTTCAATATGTAACCTATCTTGTTTCTGAAGTCTCAATCTTCCTTTCTTTCTCTTTCCTCTCTTTCCTATTGTCATCTCTTGCAAAGGATCATGTTTATACTCTTCCTCTCAGAAGAAATCAGTCAGCCTGTTTGTTGTATAGTGGCCTCTCTTAGATGTGACACACCAAAGTTACGAACGTGAAATTCTTTCAGGGGCTTTTTCAGTGAACAGCAGTGTTTTTGTGGCACATAAACTTCTATAATACTATCATTCTCTGAAATTGAGTAATTGGTGTAGTAACTCTGTTGCCAGAATTTATTATCAATAATAGATATATATATGTTCATAAAATATATATAAACATAAATAGCCATGACATAAAAATGCAAAGTGACAATGAAAACTCTGACCATATCTATAAAAATGGATTTTACCACCATTCCCTGGTTTGGAAAACATATATTGTTTGGATATGTGAAAACCAAGATGCGGTTTTCAATAGTGTTTATAATTCACAACTCTCAAACAGTAAGTTAGAACATTTATTTTGCCACAAAAACTGAACTGACAGTTTTTTACTACTTGCCAAACAGTAGCACCCCAAATCTCACCCTGGCGACTTCTCTTGATTGTTACATACACTCAACAAAAGAATGTATTCTGGTTTTATTCCAGGGGGACCATAAGAAATAGATTCCCCAGAGTGTTATAATAATTATGGTGATTTATTAAACCATAATCCATGTACTTTGGTGCTACTTATATTCATGCAAAAGGAAAATGTGGTATGTCGCTTTGCCAAAGGACTGAAGTACTATATTACACTAGCATTTTGGCATTGCTGTTGCCTAGATTAACTTTCATTTCACTGTCTCTTTTTCAAGTCATAATTTCATATTTATGCATTTATTTGTGATTAATCATTTCACATGAGAAAATAATCTTTTTTCCCCATTACAGCCTTCTTTGGAAAATACCTCAATGAATATAATGGCAGCTACATCCCTCCTGGGTGGCGAGAATGGCTTGGATTAATCAAGAATTCTCGTTTCTATAATTACACTGTTTGTCGCAATGGCATCAAAGAAAAGCATGGATTTGATTATGCAAAGGTAATTTTCGGGCATTTTTACACTGCATCAATTTACTTTGTGCATAATGGGGGAAAGCCATTTTCAGTGAGTTAAACTATCCACAAGATTAGCTTCTATGTTCTCACAATGTTAGAATAAGAAATTTCAAGGTAATTTTCAACTCCAGCAAGAAAAAGATTCTAAAGGAACAGTGCCTTTGTACAGTGATTCCCCTTCATTAGTCTAAAAGCAATCAGCCTTTGATGAAAGTGTCATAAAGGAAATGATAGGCCCTCTGTTCTGTCTTGTAGTAATTTTTGTTTTTCCCTCTCTCTGGAGGACTCGTCCACATAATCAAATGTCCACAAATCAAATCTCTGTACTGTTTTGCTTTTCAGTGGGGTGAAAGCATATTTTGTCTGTGGCTTCAGATTTAAATGAAAAAATATGAGCAGACAAGTGCAATAATTAAAGGTTGAGAAACCACATTTCTTGGTCTTACTCCTGTCTGACCAAGCTTAGCATATGTGACAAGCACACCTGCCCCATGGCAGGGAGAGTCCACAAAACTCTTTAAGGCTATCAATCTTAGAATTTCTAAGTCTGTTCTTAGACACTGAAATTGACGTGCCCCAAGGTTGGCTAACAAGCAGATACTAGAAATGACTTACAATTCACAAAAGTGTTGCAATTGCTCACTTAAAGTTTTTTTCAGATCATAAGTTTAAAGGGAAAAATATCTTTGAATTTAGCCTGCTAATTTACCTATTATGTTCCCTTCCCTGCTTACCCTTCCAGCCATCCCTATCTCTCCACCATTTACCTAAAGGAAATCAAGAATTGGCTTTCTCTAGCAGCCCTACCTGACAGGAGAACTTGGTAGAAACAGAAGGAATTTAATTCAATGTTGTTGGCATCTTGCTGTCTATGCATGGCCTGATTTGAGAACAAGGGATTTAGAGGTAGATAGGGTATAAATCCTGATCTTTCATACTGTTTTGAAAACAATGAATGCAAGTGAATTCACAAACATTGCTAAATAGGCTTCTACATTCATCAAAGAGTGGCAGGGACCTTTGAGGCAAATTGGAGCAACTTTCTAATTTTTTAAGAAGAACAAAAAGCAGCCTAGAGCAGTCCCACCAATTGTGGACCCTAAGTAATTTCCCCAGTTGTGGATATAATCCTAGCATGAAAACAATGTGTACCACATGCACTAATTGTCACCGTTATCAATTTCCATCTGTAGGGATGCTTTTCATGCTCCTTGTTCAAGCTATTAACCTTTCATCCCCTGCTGTCCTAAGGAGAGCAAAGTAATCAAGCTTCTCTCCAAATACTAAATCAGCATAACTTGCTCATTATCACAGCTGATTAAGTGTCAGAGACAACTGTATCTGAAAAGAATATACATCTTTTTTTTTGTAGTGAGGAAAGAAATTAAATAGACACCCCCATGGAAGAAAGGGACAAACTGTGGACTTGTCCTAGCAATAACATGTGACACAGATTTTGTCCCCCCTAGCATTGCTTTTGCAGCTGCTCTGGTCCTTAAATCCACAACATGTGACTTGTGATGACTGGAACTCTTTGACATTGTGAACATTGCTGGGGACTCTTTGAATAAAGTTTATACTGGAGCTCCAGGCCAATGATACACACTTAGAGGAAGCAGGTGGTTTAATTTAAATTTTCATGTTTTCTTTCCTTTTCATTTCATTTCCTCCCTCCCCTGTACAACTTGCATCAGCCTCCCTGACTGGAGGTTAAGTCATTTTACTAGCAAGTCAGGCTCTAATCCCAGCAGCTGTATTGCTTTAGTTGTACAATCAACACAGCACAATCTGTAGGAAATCAACCACTCCCCATATTTAAGTGTTTCAAGTAAATTAATTGATAAAATGCTGCAGCTTTCCTCTGTGCTCCCGGGTTTTGACCTTGACTTGACTCAGCAATGTTGTGTTATACCTACAGGTGAATTTTTAATTTGAAGAAAAGATCCTTTCTTATATTTGTCCATTTGTATTACGTGTGTGTGTGTGTGTGTGTGTGTGTGTGTGTGTGTGTGTTCTGTCACTGAATTTGAAGTGGGTGTGGGTGCTTCCTGACCTTGAAGTAATTAAATTTTTTGCCAGGGAATTACATCCATGAAACCTGAGAATGAAATATGTATCCGGTGTTTCATGTGTTCTAGCAATTGTATTGCCAGGTCTGGTCATTGTCTTGGGCAAACATAATTTGTCTTTTCTTCTTCCCTAATTATTAAATTGTGCATTACATAAAATTCTACTTTTTTTTTTTTTTTTTTTTTTGCATGTTAGGAAGCCAGGAACCTTAGAAATTAACTGGCAACTGATTTTGTCTTTTCTTGAAGATGTTTGGCTGCCTTGGGAGGTATCATTTTCTTTCCTGCTTTAGATTTTACCTCCTCATTCAGTGAATTGCTTCTGAGGAAAGCAGTATTCAAATGTGAATTGATGAATGTCACCTTTTGTAATTTTTGTTTTGTGTCAAATGTATGTTTCAGGACTACTTCACAGACTTAATCACTAACGAGAGCATTAATTACTTCAAAATGTCTAAGAGAATGTATCCCCATAGGCCCATTATGATGGTGATCAGCCACGCTGCGCCCCACGGCCCAGAGGACTCGGCCCCACAGTTTTCAAAACTGTACCCCAATGCCTCCCAACACATGTGAGTAATAACATCAACGCTGCTCCCTGCCAAATGTGGCCCTTTTCTTGGCTCCCCACCCCAATACTCACCTTTAATCCATTTCCTTTCACTGTGTATCCATAAGACAGCCACACCAGCACCCTCCACGACCAGATGATAACCTCAGCATGGGCCACAGAACAGGCTCTGACACACAGAGCCCTGTCTGGGTGGTGCGATTAGGAGCCGCATTTGGCACATTTATAAGTGACTGAAAAGGAAGAGGCACGTATCGGGTGCATGGGGTCTGGTTTTACCTAGAATTTCCTTTTGTTGTCTTAAATAATACCCACAAGTCAGGTCGATAGTAATAATGGTCAGTTGACCTGCCTTTCCTAGCAGCAGAGTGACCACCCAGATCTGGCTCTAGAAGCATGAGTTTATTTTCCGGGCACATGCGGGGCAGCTTTGCTGCAGATGTGCAATTAGAATCGCTGCAGAGGCGGCTTGAGTGGCCTACCCAGAGGCCTTCTGAGGTCACAGCTTTAAAATAACCCAGTGTTTCTTTCAGAGGGGCAGGAGTCTTGGGGGGAGAGGGTAGGAGGCACAGGGGAGAGGACTGAGAAGGGAGAAGAGAGCTGTAGTGTGCCGATAATTCTCACTAGCCGAGGGTGGAAAAGTCTAGATATCTTGACAGGAAAGAATGTGATTTTGTTGACTCAACACAGTTTCTTTCCAATCACTGTAACTAACATGCAGTCATCGGCACAGACCTGAAAGCTGCACATTTTTCTGTAGAAAACTTGACCATTAGAAAGGCAGGGAGCAGGGACTTCATATCTCTTTGTTTGGGTTGTTTTTTTTTTAATCCCTAAAACTCCAGGATTGCTTCTTAATCTACTTGTGCTTAAATACCACCACCTGTCTGCACCCACAGTGATTTTCTAGACAAGATCCCTGGTAGAAAGAACTTTATGAAAATCAGTCACTAACCACTGAAGGCACTCTAGTTGCCAATTCTTGGAGGACTTTTTCTTTATATTCTTATTTGATTTTATTAAAGCTTATTGACTGATGATTCCTACTCAGGATTATATAGATCAATTCTCACCTATCAAATGATTCAGACTAGAAAAAAGGTCTGAGGTGAAGTTTGACAGCCACTAAAAATGCATGTGAAGCTAAGGCTTAAAGAGTTGGAAGATGAAAGTATTTTATTGCATGAAATATGGTCAAAATATAAAGAAGGTTTCCCCAGCACCTGGGAAATCTGGTCTAGATGAGCCATTGTGCTTTGTAATCAACTCCCTGGGTAGAAACATAAGGCTCTGAAAATCTCACCCTGCATATAACTCTCCAAATAAATTCACGAATGAAGCCACGTGGCACTCCGCTTTCTGTTCAAGCCCAAATTTAGTAACCAGCTGACTCAGTGAAAGGAAAAGGTATTGCAGGTTTCTTCAGTATCCCGAAACCCACATTCTCTCCTTTTTTTTTTTTTTTAAATCAGAAGACACTCTGTATACCTTCCTTTGTTGTATTAGTGGAATCCCAGCCTAAGGTAACAGTCTACAGCCATAAGCCTTACAGGTGGCTCCCCCAGTTTGAGGAAAAGGGGTTGATAATATATGGTGTTTTATGGTTCCTTAGAAGTCAGCATGTCTTTGAAGCTTCAAGGCAAGGTCCTCAGCCTGGAGGAGAGTCAGCCACAGATCAAGAGGTTCTCATAAGCCCTGTTGCATGCGTAGAAAACAACCGTGTGAGGAAAGGAGGCTGCACACTTCTCAGGGCCTCCAACAATAGCTTTGAAAAAAAGCACCTCCAACTTCAACAATGCAAACCTGCATGTTGTTCTGCTAGGATCCATGAGTGCTGCCCATGTTACTATAGAGTTCAGATGAAAGAGAGCCCTGAGGAAGATACGGTGTTAGCATTTAGGAACCAATAAGCTAGAACAGGGCTTGGCATGCTGGGGCCCATTGTCCAAATCCAGTTTGCCACCAGGTTTTGGTAATAAAATTTTAGGGAAACATAGTCATGCTCATCGTTTCTACCTGATGTCAGGATGCAAGAACCAAATGGAGTAGTTGTGGCAGATACCATGTGACCAGAAAGCCAAAAATATTTACCATTTGACCCTTAATAGAATAATTCTGTCATGGCCCCTCTTCTAGAGGGACGAGGAAGAAGTGTCTAAATAGCCACATGGCCAGTGGTACCAGCAGTGGCAAGTGTAGGGTGGGCTTTCATGGAGCTGTGGGACTTTGAAAGAAAAAGCATTCACATCTTTCAGGAGAACCAGGAAAACTTCATGGACCAAGAGGTATTCATAGGGTCCTCAATGGTTAGGGAAAATGTTTGCAGTAGATGCTGAAGACCTTGGGTAGATAATTTCAGGGACTGGGTGTGGCATAGTCAAGAATCACCATAAAAGTGGAAAATCTAACATGTGACCTAGAACTGGAGAACAGTGCACAAATTAAGCAGCAAAAATTAAACCTTAAAAGGTAAATGGCAAAATACTGGAGACTTCAGTGAGTTTGTGTATAACAGAGTCACTGAAGGTCAGCAAGTAGGTTAACAAAAAATGAGGGGACTTGATCTTTCCCACATACAAATAGACTCAGTTATTCTTTCTTAGTTCTAGTGAACCAGTCATGCCTTTACCATTGGTTTTACAGAGCAAAGCTTATACATGGTAGAGTGAAAGCATTCAGGTCTTCCAGGTAAACAAGCCTGCCTTCCTGTCTCAGTTGTCCTCATCCACTGAGCCTTTCAGAACCCCTATGGTCTTATTTATAAAATGTGGATCATACCAGCATCAGCATCTCTTTTTTTTTTTTTTTTTTTTTTTTGGTACCGGGGATCAAACTCACGACCTTACACCTTCCAGGCAGGTGCTGTGCCACTGAGCTATACCCCTGGCCCGGTACCAGCATCTTGATGTGATGTTATGAACAAACATTTAGAAACAACATAGGTAAAGTCTCTATATAGGGCCTGGGACATAGAAGTTACCCCATAAATATTGATCTTGTTGCTCTTTGCTGTTAAGATGCCAATTTACAATCTTTTCTACCCTACGAAAAGTGCAATTTCTTTCCATTGAAGTTAAGGTTTAGGGGAAGCAGCTAGCAAATTGACAAGTGGCTGCTTGTCCACTGTGGCCTGGCAAATCTCTTGACAAGCTAAGACTACCTCACGATGAGCCTCTACACCTGGCCGTTTAAAATAAACAGATGGGATAAGCAGCAATCAAGGCTGCGTTATCTTTTCCAGGTGCACATGTGTGTGGTGGGCGAATGCTGTTTCTCACAGAAAATGAAAATTCATGTGGTTGACGGGGTGGTTCAGCTTCTCTTTGCCACTAACCCTCGGGCTTTGTGCACCTAGAGTGTGCAGAGCCACTGTGTCTCCAGCAGGCTCTGGAGCCTTGAATTCCTGGCATCTCAGTTGCGAAGGTCCCTCTGGCTGCCCCGAGAGGAAGGGGCTGGAGGGAGCGAGCGTGCCTCCCATGTGGCAGCTCAGTGAGTGCGCAGGTTCAGAGTTCAGTCCTCAGACAAAAGGAGTGAAACGAATTGAAGACAAGCCGCCAATTGTGGTGCGCTGAGCTACTGAATGGCCAGCTTCCTTGGCGAAAGCATAAGCAACACATTAAGCAATGGGATGCAAGAAGTTAAGTACTGTGCAGAAATACTTGGCAAGGCTTGGGAAAACAGAAAGGAGCTGTAGACTCTCCTGTTGCAGGGACGCTAATAATGTGCGCTTTTGCTTTAGGTCTTCTTCCTTGGTGGTCAAGCCTCATTCGATCCCTTTCATCCAGCCTTGGGTTGTAGCTATCTGACCCTCACAGCCTGGAGTGAGTGTATCATGTTTCCATGGAGCCTGCCGTTCCCAACAAAGGCGAGAAGCCAGTTCAGGACAGCACGCTGGCTTTACAGAGTGAGGGGAGAGGGTTTGCCCACCAGCTAAGCATGAAGGCGGATTATCGGTCACATGGGGTACTGTCGAATCACATGGCAGCTTAGCCACTCCTGGCCTCTGAGAAATCTGAGGAAGCCTTTGCCATAAAAGTGCAGACAGTGGGGACAGGGAATGTGGCTCAGTGGTAGAGTGCATGCTTAGCATGCCCAAGGCCCTGGGTTTGATCCCCACCAGTTTCAGAAGAAAAAAATACCTACAGTGATCTTTACCATAAAGCCCTTCACTATGGCCAAGAACCTACCGAACTTCTCAGTAAGTTCTTTTTCCAGTGGTATTAAGGGTACACACCCTCATCTACTTCTCCTTCCTCCTCAGGGATATGATAGGACACACCCCAGGGAAGTTAGACGGTGTACTTATCACCTGCCTGAGAACCATGCCCCTGGCAACTTGGGGATGGGGGTTGTCATTCTATTTTAACAGTTATTGCTAGCTGTAGTTGAAGCAGACTTAGAGATTCAAGTGAAACCTAAAATCCCAGCAGAATAATCCATTTCGGATAATTAGTAAGAATTATTGGGAAAATAGAGCTTTTGGATCAAGTGTATATCAAAGCGAACATACCACTGTATAAGCCACAGGACTAAGTTTTTCAGCTTTTTCCCCTGTTAGCTAAAGCTGGAGAAATATGTCTTGCCTTAAAAAGAATTTGTTCTCTTACCTTTTTTCATCCACAAAGACATGAAAAGGCAGCAGACAGTTGAAGAAGGCACATTCTAAATTCTCTGTGCAAATTTCTAATTTGGGCAGAACTGCTCCCTTTCTGGGGTCTTACTTTATTCTTCTCTCTCCCCTTTACTACAATACCTGTGCTTAAGACTCCGAAGTCAACTGCACAACGCTAGAGAGCAGCATTCAGAGAGAATGTCGGGTGGGAGGTGCCTTGGAGTTGCGCAAGGCAGCTTTGTCCTAAAGCGGAGGCAAAAGGGTTTCATCTCTGCCTCCTGAGGCCTGGTGAGCTTGGCTCCCCACATGGTAGCTGCCTAATTTATTTTTATTTACTACGTGAGTAGTGTTAATCTCACCAGCTAGCTGGCATTAGAACATCTTTTAAGATGGTTTCAAAATACTTGAACAAGAATTCTCACAAATGGAAAGGACATCCGGAGACACTCTGATTCCATCATTTTTTAAATTTAAAAATGAAAGCTCAAAGTCTTTTTTAACGAAAAGCCCAGTGGCTTTGTCCAGGTCCTATGAATAGTTAGGACGAAAGCTGGAACCAAACCTCAGATCTAGTTCATCCCCCAGCTACGCCAGATTTCCTCGGCTCACATACTGCACAGTGAGTGTCAGAGGTGGGCCCCAGGGATTCACAGTTCTAATTGGTGGTTCAGCATCATCAAAGGCTCTTTAAACTATTTTCCTTATGTGTCTATAATTTAGATGATGTGATCTTCTGTACGCATTCGAATTCACCTACCTAAAGACATTCACGGTCAGGTGAGAAACAACTCCATAAAATCAATTAAATACGTTCACTTTTAGTAAAAACAAAGACAGTGTGGCTTGGGAAATGCAGTACAGACTTTCCAATTTAACGCTTTGAGCGCGTCTTAAATCTGTACAACTGGCTCGTTCTGGGAATTGAGACCTGCTTCACTTCTCAGTGAATGATAGTCCTGCTACCAGTGTCCTTTAAGGCTTCGATCAGTAGGGATTTGCTATTTATTTCATTTGCTATAACAAATGAAAAAAAGTTCAAATACAAAGCACAGAAACATTAATTTTCATGGGAACGACAGCAAAGGCCATCAGCAGTAAAAATGAACTGCTAAGTTTTTGCAGCTCCCTAAAAATGGATTTAATATATAACACAAGTATTTCTTGAGACTATTCTTTGTGAGTAAGTTAGTCTCCTAAAACATCCTTCAAAAGAAAGGTGACATTATGGATATTTTTTTCCGAATCTTTATTCCTATTTTTTGTCAATAAGCAATGCCAGAAAGAAAATCAGCCGCCCAAAAAAGTGACATAATGATGAAGGTTGAACTTAAAATACAGTGATGGGTATTTGTGATCCAGTGTGTTGAGCAATACATACAAACAAACAATGACCAAAGAAAGGCAACAGACAGCAGATGGATTAGCAGGTCAGGCTCAAGGGACCACCTCCCACACAAATGTTTTTTTCAGCCCTGGAATGGGAACCCAGAGGCACTGTACCACGGAGCGATATCCCCATTCCCGTATCTTTTTCTTTTTTATTTTGAGACAGGATCTCACTAAGTTGCCCAGGCTGACCTGGAATTTGCAGCTCTTCTGACTCAGCCTCCCATGTAGCTGAGGTTATGGCCATGCGAAGCCATACCTGGCAGATTTTTTTTTTTTCAAAGACAGCAACAGAAACCATAAGAAATGACTATCTGGTCCTTTGTCCTCTCAATTTTAGCACCAGCGAGTGTTACCTACCTTTTTACTGATATATCCAACGTGGCTTGGACCAGGGTCAGACTTTGTTCCATAATTGCAACAAAAGCCCACATTCGGCAGTGAGCAAGTGGGCAGCAGAAGCTACTATTATTTATTTATTCATTCACAGGGTCTCACTGTGGAGCCCAGGCTGGCTTTGAACCCGTAGTTCTCTTGCCTCAGTCTCCCAGGTGGCCACCGCCCATGTGTGCCACCACACCCACTCCACTAACATTTTAAATAGGGAGGAAGACTCAGGATTTGGAGGTCTTACTCTTGGTAGATGAAATGTATACATGAGTTCTTTCCGTGGCTGGGGTTTAAAGGTGCTTTGTGGTCCCACGGATCAGGACATAGGCCAGTGCGACATAAAGGGAGCACCACTGAATGCTGTCATGTCTCTGTACTTTGACTTCTCACTTGTAAAATGGAAAAAAGATGCCCTCATGAGCTATTAAGGTCTCCTGCCTACCTATCAAAGGGAGATGATGTGATCCCATAACTTGCTCTCTAGTGTCACAGAAATCTCTCTTAGTCCTCCCAAGAATGCTTCAAAGTTGTCATTCTCATTATATAGATGAGGAGACTAAACCTTAAACCAGAAAAAAAAACTTATCCAGAATCTCAAACTAATAAGTAACAGAGTGGGGATGAAAATTTGGCTCTGATCCTGAAGTGTTACAGGATAGCTGAATAAGTTGCTTTTCCGCTTTAACCTAAAACGGTTCCCAACTCCTTTCAGTGGCCTGTGTTCCAGCTGACAGCTCCAGACCCTATTTGAATAATTTTAAGTCAATCCTTAGTTAGGGGAGCAAGCCTTAATTATCGCTAGAGCACAGAAGGCTGCATCTTCAAGGAATTTGGCAGACCTCAGCAGGAGGCAACGGCAGGTCTTCGGCAAAAGATCACTTTTCAACAATATTGTCAATTCCAGCCACTCGCCACCTTCCACCTGCAGGTCCTGAGCAGCTGCTATTCTGGGAAGGCAGTGGCAGTCTGTCTTCCTCTAAAAGGCAAATGCGCGCGTTCCCCACCCACCCTGCCCCAC
Source organism: Cuniculus paca (assembly GCA_004365215.1). Lineage (NCBI taxonomy): Eukaryota > Metazoa > Chordata > Mammalia > Rodentia > Cuniculidae > Cuniculus > Cuniculus paca. The sequence continues at coordinate 11,447 of RJWT010011488.1, forward strand.
CCCTCCACCCCCGCCCTGCTCCTGGCCACCTGCTGGGATTCCACCTGGGACATCATCTCCAGAACTGGAGGTCATCTCCCATTTCGAGAAATTAAGAAAAATGGGAAGGGAGGACGGCTTTGACAGTGGGCCCTGAACTCTCCCTTTTAATATAAGCCAGATTTAGCATGTGTCATTCTATAAATCTGGGAGTCCAACTTGAGGCTTGTAATTTACTGCAACCTTCCCCATGCCTCCAAGTGAGTGAGGCAGGGCCACACCAGCGCATCAAGGTGACTGGTGGAAGATATAATTTGCCCACCAAGGACCTGCCTGTTGGTTCCTTATTGTAATTTTTATTTGCATTGAAGTTCTGTGGTTTTAAAAAAGTTGACTAGGTTTATTTTTAAATTAAGCTGACCCAACATCAAAGGCAATAAGAGGGGGATGTTTATTATGAAGAAATCCTGTGTAATCTTTTAGAACTGTGTTCTATGTGCAGGACACGTATCAGTAAATGGCTAGGGGACCTTTCATGGCCAACTTGCTGTGTTTCTCTGACCTCAGACTACCCCCATGGGTGAAAAACCCTTTTGCAAGGGGATTTGGAAGCCCCTCTTTCCTCCTCTCAACCTCTGAATCTAATCCTGTTTGTAATGTGACATGCTGCATGGAGAACGGGAATCTCCGGCTTCAGTCCCTACCCACCTCCCTTGTGACGGCAGCTCCCTTGTAGATGCAGGGCCAAAAAAAAAAAAAAAAACAGGACCATTTGGTTCATGAATCATTTATTGAGTAGGCAAAAGGAAGTTTATATTTCAAGCTTCTCTTTGAAAGAATGGCAGGTACCTCTTAAAAAGAGTTTGCATCTTAACACTAGTATTTTTTTCAACCCACCTAGTTACGTGAAATGTATTTGTTTAGTGGCTCATGGAGCAAACTTGTAGTCCTTTGTTCTAGACATTTATTTTTTTGAGACAGAGTCTCACTATGTAGCTTTTTTTTTAGACGTTGTCTCACTATGTAGCTTAGGCTGACCTCACAGTCAGGTGATCCTCCTGCCTCAGCATCCCGAGTGCTGGAACTACAAGAGTGTGCTATGTATCAAAACAAGAGTCTTATTTACAGAAGAGCAAACTGAGCCTCACTCTTTCTTCTACTCTGTAAAACTGTCCCTTTACACTGGCATCAACTTATACCTCAGGGCATACTTGTTCACTTTCAGGAGTGATGTCTTCCAAGCTTAAATGATGTTTGTGCTGTTCCAGATCTGCTAGGAAATCAACATCATGCTGACATCAGAATAACTTTGTGTAACAAGGATGCTAATGGTACTGTTCTAGCATTTTTACCATAAAAGAGAAGTTCTGCCACCCATGGAGGAAAATGTTTAACAACAGGCAATATTTATATGGCTCAGTGTGCGTGGGAATGTCCCAGTGTACAAAGCTCGCATGTCAGAAATTCCAAGATTTTCCTCGTGGGAAATTCTCACCCCACAGCCTCAGTTGGGTTTTTGGTGAAGTCTCTTAAATCACTGGGCCCATAGGGACTGATCATTTCTCTAGTTTTATATATGGGTGATGGCCAGTTGTTCTATTTATTTATCCTTGTCTACAATGCTTCCCTCTCAGGTGGGATTCCCTGTAATAGAGATGGGCATCGGATTTCTCAGTCAGCATAGACATAGAATACAGTAAAACCTACCACTACCAAGTCCTAATGACCTCCACCCTCAGATGAATGGACTTTGGGATCGCCTGTTCTGTAAGACAGGGTATTGGTGAAGTGAAGGCTAAAGCAATCTCAGATGTAGAAGCATGCTCCACTTCACTTCCTGCTCATTTTGAAAGTGGGCTTTGAAATCCAGTTTTGATTCTACCACCTACTAACGCTGTTAATTTGGAGCAGTTATTTCTCTTTACCAAGACTTGGTTTTCTCATCTATAAAATGGAGATAATAAACCAATTTCCCAGAATGGCTGAGAGAGTTGAATGAGTTCGCATATATAATTACTTTATGCAATCTTGTGAAAATGGTAAATACAACATCTACATATTTAATAATGTTTAAAGGGAAGGTTTGAGTGGATTACTGTCTAGTGCAGGATTCAGTTCAAGTATAAAAAATGCCTCTCAGTGTAAGATCTGCTCTAGCATAGATCTGCCCTTTGGGAAATGTGATAGCATCTAATGGTCAAAGCAGTTGGGTAAGACTTACAGAGAAGTGACATCTTTTGTGAGACCCCGGGGGAATACATCTGATACCACTTGCGGTAGATTAACAGTGGGCTGGAACTCACCTATCGTAGAACAGGAGGCTCTACTTCCCTGTGGTTTGGAAAAATCATGCCCTGTACCCGTACTGAATTCCCTATGAAATGAATAGCTTTAGAGGTAAGCATGTATATTGCAGAAATAGTCTTGGCTATATTTCCAGTAAATGTAGTTAAATTAATGGCTTTAATGTATAACATTAAGCATGCAGAAAAGAACCTCATGTTTGTATACATAATGCATGAAATGCTTTAAGAAATCAAAGAGAGAAAATGTGTTGAGATTGTAATTGATCATCATTTCACATATCTGTGACTATATTTAATAGCTTAATTAGCAATAAAATGTTTATGAGTTAACATCACCTTGAGAACATTGTCTTCTATATTAGTGAGTTTTATCTGTAGATTTGTAACATCATCCTGATGTGTTCCTTACGTTTTTATTCATTGAATAACAAATGAACTTGAATTAAGTATGTGTTCAGCAGCTAGACCAGGTATACTTTGAGAGGATATGTGCTATTTGAGGTGGTAAAGACTTTGGATCTTCTTTGTTTTTTTTCTTTCCAGCACCAGGGATCAAACTCACAACCTCATGCTTACCAGGCAGGCAGTTACACCACTGAGCTAAATCCCCAGCCCTTGTCTTTTTGAGACAGGGTCTCACTATCCCATTCAGGCTGGCCTTTAGCTCACTTTGTAGCCCAGGCTGGTCTCGAACTCACAACAATCCGCCTGTCTCAGCCTCCCGAGTGCTGGGATTATAGGTGTGCACCACCACACCTGGCCGGATCTTCTTATAAACACAAGAGGAGATACTTAGGAGTGTCTAAATTATCTTAAGTGATTATTTCCCAAGTTTTAACTTACTTCTCTACTGAATAAAACAAATATATACATAGTAAGATTTTTTCTGGGTATTTTCAGAACTCCTAGTTATAACTATGCACCAAATATGGATAAACACTGGATTATGCAGTACACAGGACCAATGCTGCCCATCCACATGGAATTTACAAATGTTCTACAGCGCAAGAGGCTCCAGACTTTGATGTCAGTGGATGATTCCGTGGAAAGGGTAAGCCCACAGCCTGTCCCGGGAGGGGTTTGTCTAACTTCCTTTGTGTTGACCTGCTTGTCAGTCCTGCTTGCTCATTTCACTTTCGAGCATCATGTTGAGTGTGTTCATGGCCACCGCCACCCGCCCCCATTCTGTTTCTCCAGGTTTGGTTCTTAAGGAGTTAGTGATGGAGAAGAGAAAAATAAAAGCATCATAACTTAGGGGTTTCACTCTCAAATACCTTCAGAAATCAATCAAATAATGTAAATGACTAAAGCCATAGGGATTGTGGAGATTGTAAGGAGCTTAACTGTCATATATAATCAAGCTGAGCCTACTCAGCTCAAGCTAATTTTTACCATGTAGAAATGAGAATCAAGTATCATCAAGATTCCTGGCTTTTCAAAGAGAAGCCAAAACACAAATGTTTTTATTTGAAATGTCCTGAATTTAAAACTCCAGCATAACCATCACTCAGCGGGGATGAGGCAGGAGAATTGTTGTGAGTTTAAGGCTAGCCCAGACTACATAGTGAGTTCAAGGCCAGCCTGTACTAAAGTGAGACCCTGTCTCCAAAAAAAAAAAAAAAATCTGGTATAAGCGAAACAAAACAAGTTGGAGCTACATGAATCAGGGTCAGAGGCAGTCCGTTTTTAACCCTTCAGAGTTGCACATGCAAGTGATGAAATTATTGCTTTAACAACATGTTGTCAAAGTGAAATCTATAAAGTTTAATGGTAGAGGTTGTTTTGTTATTGTTGTTTTACCGAGCAGACAAACACAACCTCTACAGAAAATGTACCAGATTCAAAAAAGTTGTTTTGTCTGTGTCATGAGACCTCTTCCCTCCGGGACTGTATGTGATTAGAAAATGTGTTTGTGGGCCTTATTAAAGTAATTCTTGGCTTTTAGAAATAATGAAAGGTAAAAGATTTGGAGGAAACTGTGGCAACACTGTGGCGTGTTACTTCAAGCATCCCAGGTGCCATGAGCTGTGCTGTTTTTCAGCTGTACAACATGCTCGTGGAGATGGGCGAGCTGGACAACACTTACATCATTTACACCGCCGACCACGGTTACCACATTGGGCAGTTTGGACTGGTCAAGGGGAAATCCATGCCATATGATTTTGATATTCGTGTGCCTTTCTTTATTCGTGGTCCAAGCGTGGAACCAGGATCAACGTACGTATATCTGTTTGCATCATTCTGCTGCTGCAGGTCGTGTGGGTCTAAGGTAATTCAATTAGTAATCTCCGTGTCTGGTTTCCTTTCGTGCAAAACTAGAAATGGTGTGTGTAGATTGGTAATTTAGAAGTTGAATCCTTTCCCCACCACATGTTAAATTAACTAACATTTGCTTTAAGCAGGAAGGGAAAATAACTATATAAATGACTAATTCCCTCAGATTGGCCAGAACCCGTGTCTTTTTGACCTGGTGATAAAGACAGAATGCGACTTTTGAGGACATTATCCTTATCTCTGAATCAAAGATACATTGTCACTTTTGAAAATGATCATTGCTTAGCTGCATGTGGTGTACACACTGCAATCACAGTTTGGGGAGGCTGAAACAATACAAAAAGTTAAACCCAATCTGGGCAATTTAAATCCTGTCTCAAAAAATAAAAATTTTAAAAGGATAGGTGTGGGGATGTAGCTCAGTGCAAAGGCCTTGGGTTCAATTCCCAGCACTACAACCAATCAATCAATTAATCAGACTATCTCTGTAAAAAATAAAACAATGCCATCCTCTTAGTAGTTTTTAATTTTTAAAAAAAGGTTACTAAAGCATTATCTTTAAAAGAAAACTTTAAAATGAGTGATTTCCTTTCAAGGAAAAGAGACTTACTGCACTAGAGTTCTGCTTCTGTCGCTGTAGGCTGGCTACTGCTTCCTTTTGTATCTTTTTTTTCTGTCATAAAATGGGTCCCATGTGCCAGGCCAATTGTATCAGAATGTTTTGTATAAAATGAGGTTGTGCACACACAAGAATCATACAAAGGATAAAAGAGTGGAAGTAGAATTGTAAACAGCTTCTAGCCTGGACCATGATATAACAGTGCAGAAGCTGGACAGACGGTGTAAGTGTCCATCTCAGAGTCCCTGATTCTGGACCTGCGGCACTGGGACCAGACTCCCGCGCCGCACCCACAAACCACATCCTGCGCTGATGCAAGGAAGAAGGGTTTCTTTTAAGAGTGTTATGTCTCTTAAGCCAATTGGGAATTGTCATCCCGAACACTTGGTAGCACTGGTTAAATTCAGCTCTCAAAACTGTTGGGGTCCTTTTCTAGAATCCTGATGTTAAAGTCCTAGTTCAACAGAGAAGTTATGGACTATTTGGTACTAGGAAACAGCGTACATCACACAGAAGCCACACACTGGGGCTACATCTGGTTCGGCAGTGTGGCTGGAGCGCAAGGGTGAGCCATCTCACCAGACTGACCCAATAAAGTTAGTCTTGTTTAGTGCTGCTGACTCCTACCTGCTCTAGGCAAATGCTACTACTCACCTCTAGAAAACCAGAGGTGAGGGTGAGAAGAGTTGAAAGCCAAGGACTCACAGCTGTAGAAAAGAGCAGCCTAAATGGCACCTTCCTCTGACTTTGGGTCCAGGTCGTAACCATCTGTCTCTTTGCAGAATCCCACAGATTGTTCTTAACATCGACCTGGCCCCTACCATCCTGGACATTGCTGGACTGGACACACCTCCCGATGTGGATGGCAAGTCTGTCCTCAAACTTCTGGACCTTGAAAAGCCAGGTAACAGGTGTGTCAACATTTCTTCTCCCAGCCAGCCCCAAGTACATTGAGCTGGTGCCTAGAGCCAGCCTGTAGCTGGGAAGAGTGAAGGAAAAAGACACTTTGCCTCTGAGGATCACCCCAGGCTGAGCCTTTCTCAGCTGCTTGTGAATAGCACATTGATGGAGATCTAGTCATGGTCTGTGGGAAGCGAGAGGTGTTCTTTAAATAAACTGTTAGCACAGATCCATTTGTAAAAACATCCAGATGCCAACAGTAAATATTACTATTTTGCTTTCAGGTTTCGAACAAACAAGAAGGCCAGAATTTGGCGTGATACATTCCTAGTGGAAAGAGGGTAATTACTGGTTCCTGGGGTGCTTCTGGGAACTACTCCTAGTGGGCAGCTCTCCCTGCTGGGTATTTTTTCCCATCCTTATTTTGGTTTACTAAGCACTGCAGATTTCGTAAGCCTAGTTGTAAGATTAAATAGTTTGCTATTCATGCTCTACTAACCAGCAGAGTAATTATTGTTCATTTATGAGATGAGTCCACAGCCTTTACATGGGTTTAGATTTACTGTTGCAGTCCTTAGCCTTGGTTCCTAGTCAATTCTTCTCTGCACCTCCTTCTCCGAGTCGCCTCTGAGGCTTACCTGGTACTGGCACCCAACTTTCTACTTGTTTTCTTTATGTCCCCTTCATAGTTTTAAATACATAAATTTATGCCTTTGTAATTATTTCCATAGTCACTTCTGAGTTTTCTTTTTTGATTCATAATCCTCACTGCCCTTTTTTTCTCTTCTGTATATAAATTAGGAGAGAGAAAAACTAATTGCTTTTCAATGAAAAGAACTTTGAGCAAGTAAAACTAAACATTTATGCCCAAAGTTTTTAAATTTGTGCTTTGAAGAAGGGGGTGAATCTTCTTATCCTGATCATGCAAATTTCATAGAAGCCAGCTTGTAATTTTCAAAGAGAATTCAGCAAACACTGAACTCCTGTAGACAAACCCTTAACATCCACCCCTTGCTATTTGAAGAATGTGGAGCCATGTGACAGAGAAGAAAAAGAAAATAGACAGCACTTGGAGAAGGTAATTCAGTTCACTTCTCAAATATGAGAGATTTTCTCTTTCTCTCAAAGCAAATTTCTCCGAAAGAAGGAAGAAGCCAGCAAGAATATTCAACAGTCAAATCACTTGCCAAAATATGAGCGAGTCAAGGAACTGTGCCAGCAGGCCAGGTATCAGACAGCCTGTGAACAGCCTGGGCAGGTGAGTGACACCTCTTTCCTTTAACATCCTTTCTGCACCTCTCCATTTCTAATGTATAAGACATTTAACATATAAAATAATGCACACTTTCATATGCATAAGGTTTTCATAGTGATCATGAGGCCAAGCTCATTGTGATGCCTCTCTGGCGACACAATTGTCTAACTGGTCCACGCTGGCCCTCCACATCTCTGAGCTCCCTCCAGTAAACCAAGATGGCGCTACCAATCCCAGGAAGAGTTCTATGCCTGCTTCTGAGGAGAAGGTCTTGGAGTTCCTGTGAACTGGTGCTCAAAGAGAATGGAGAGCCTGCCTAGTCAAGCCATGGTGCTTCCTGAGCAGTGAACCCTTCCAAGAGACAGGCTAGAGCCTTTCCACCCTATGCCACACTCAGATATTGTCTAACACAAAGTGTAGCACAGAATCTGTGAACAAGGTTGAAAAAGAAAAACCACATTCTGTGTGCTTGTTGTTTCTACCTCTGTTCATATGCTCTGATGTCAAACACTTCATTACAACAAATCCTTTTCATTATAGAAATATTGCAGAATCTAGGGCTACCAAGAACTGCCCACTACTGTCAATAGGGTGGGAAAAAATACAGTGAATTAACACTGCATTTAAGGAAATTGAGAATATATGATCACTAACATCGCAGCACTCTTGATTGAAATCTATGCTAACGAAGAGGAAATCTACAACATCAAAGAAAATGCTGTCATGATGACAGCAAACAAATTTCTGCCAAAATCAATACAAAGTACAACAGAATCAGGAAAATAAAAAGAGCTTTCATTAAGCACTTGTCTCATGTGAGACACAATACACAGGGTGTTATATATATTCACTAGATTGAATCCTCACATCTTTCAAGTGAGGCAGGCAGTGTCAGCCCTGTTTCACATGTGGCAGAAGGTAAGTGGCAAAGCTGGAATCCAAATGAGAGCTGTCTGATTCAAACCTTGGGCCCCTTGAGTCTTCCAAGCTAAGCTATATTAACTAAAGAATTGAGATCTTTTGTGAATCTTTTTAACTCCTCCCTCTTACCTCTAGCTATTCAAACAATTAGCACCAGTTCAAAATATCAGAGCCAAGTGTGGTGGCACATGCCTGTAATCCCAGCACTCAGGAGACTGAAGCAGGAGGATTGCTGTGAGTTTGAGGCCTGTTTGAGCTACAAAGTGAGTTCAAGACCAGCCTGAACTTCATTGTGAAATCCTGTCTCAAAAAGACAAAGAAAAAAAACTATCAGAGGCATGAGGTGGGCAGCCTACTTATTATCAAAATGCCCCCATTCATTATACTTATTATATGCTATCCAGTGTATTTGAATAATCATAATAAACAACTTGATCCTAACTGTATTTCCTTGTGCGTTTCTTGTGCACAGGATCTCTTTGAAGTAGCAGAGGTTGGTGAGCAGGAAGAGTTGTTGAAGGAAGGGATAAAAATCAGCCCTTCGTGTTATTCTACTAAGTCTTAATTTTCAAGTGTATAGTGGAGAAGCTTAGACCTATTCATTATGTTTTAATTTGAAGTCTTCAAATCTTTCTTCTGGAAGCTCTAAGTATTATTATGAATAAAACTTCTGAATTATTTTGTAGCTTTAAAATGATTTTTATGAGGCTGCCTCAATAGGATAATTTACTTTTATTCAGGAGTTGGAATTGTTCAGTATTAAATATGTCTCATGCAAATTGGTGATCTTGTTACTATGTGAGCCCTCTAAATGGTGAGCATGATGACCATGTGGGAATATGGTGCACTGCCTACCTCCTTTTCAGTATATAATTTTGTGAATCTCTCCATATGGCTTGTGCTGAAATTTTAATGTGTGTCCTAAAGGACAAATGTAACATAAACTAGATTATGATACTTGGCAGACGCTTTGCACTCATGCGCTAAAGGTAAACTGTATTACAAACTTAATTTTACTTTTTTGTATTTTTCTAAACTGGTTTTACCCCCATGAAATGCTTTTATGTACAGCTCCATAGAAATTTTCTCTGCTCTTTTATTCATGTGTAAATCAATCTGAACTTGGATGCTGTCCCATAGATAGATAGGACACTGGTACTGATCTTCTTTAGCTGTTTCTGAATTAATGGAACGAAGAATTAGACTGGGCCCAGATGGTGACTTTTTTCCTATAAATTTCTTTAAATTTAGTACAAGTGAGCTCTAGAAGAAGTAAAGACCTGGAGAGACTGCAGGGCCTCCCCAAGCTTCAGGTATCCTTGGTACTAATGAGTAGCTCCCAGAGTGTAGTCCTTAGGCTAGCAAGGACTGCTATCAGAAATGCAAGTTCCCTGACCACCCCAGGCCCAGTTAGTCAGAATCCGTAGGGTGAAACCCAACAATCTGTGTGTTACTCAGTCTACGGGTGACGTGAAGCACGTTTCTAATCTACTGCTGTGTCAGCTAATAGTGCTCAAGTCACGGCTCAAGAATCTGAGGACGTTAGACAATGTTGAGTCTCTACAAGGTGGATATCAAATCTGTGGGTCAAACCTGATAGCTCTGTTCAACAGGATCTTTATCTCCTGGGCTTTTGCTCTTTCTGCCTGGCTGTTTGAAGATTATCTTTTTTGGCGATACCATCACTGAATTAGAGGAGAAGAGTCCAGCAATTGTATTGCTTGAGATCAAGGTGGCAGCTAAGGTTAACACTGATGCCTTGGAGTCTGCTGTCTTGACCAGAGGGAAACTTCCTTATCAGGAAAATGCTATCATTTCAACTGGAAGGTTTCTGAGACTTCAAGTCTTAATAACAGTCTCTGATTCTAGGCCTAGGGTTCTTAACACTTAAAACAAAAACAAAAGCAGCACACACAATAACAACAAAAATTGCAGATGCCTTGGCCTCTCCACTTCACTTGACATCTCTTTGCTTTGTGTTGCACATTTTCTTCCCTGCAACTTGTGACCTGCTGGCATCCCACATGTGGCCAGTGCCCTCCTGCTTGTGTTCCTCTTAGCAGTGTTACCTGCTGCATCACTGAGGCAACACAGTCTTAGTTTTGAGCCTTGTGGAATGTGGAGGAAAAAACCCTCCCTATGAGCCCCATTTTCTTCACCTAGGTCCCCAAAGAAAGAATATATTCCCCCTCTCATCACACATCCATTCCTGGGTAGGCTGACAGTGCGCACGCAAAGTAGAGTGAAGAAAGGAAGCCTAGAGGTTTGGGTCGGGATATTGGGAGCCACTGTTTCTAATTGTGTCATCTCAAACGAGTCGTTTAATTTCTCCCAAGTGTCTGTCCCTGAAACAGGGAAAATTAATTCACTCTTATGAGGATTAAGTGATATCATCCCTGTAAAGTGCTAGGTGAGACAGATTAATTTTCTTCAATGTGTGTGTGTTGGGTGTTATTATTCTTCCCGGCTTTCTTACCTGTTGTTTTCTTTGCTGTGAAACCAACGGGGGATTCGAGTGGGCTGGAATCCCAGACACTTGGCATCACTTTTTGACTATGTGCATAGAACCACCAGCAGGGACTAATTAAGACAACATGGACATATGTGTTTGCATTTTTTCCATGTTTCTGAATTAATCCAAGACAAAGTGTGAATTCCCACCGCTCTCTCAGCTAGGCACGGCACCCCCAAACACATTTATGTACACACACACACACTCAGGTGCAAATTCAGCTTTTGCCTTAAAAGACTTTTGTCTGAGAATGAGTAGATCAATGATGCTCAGTTCTGGGTGCACGTCTTAATCACCTGTGGGGACTTTTGAAAGTTAGCTATGCACTATCCTACCTCAGACCCAGTTAAATATCTACAGGTGAGGTCAAGGCATCTGCGGTTTTTGTTGTTATTGTTGTGGCTGTTTTGTTTTTGTTTAACAGTGTTAAGAACCCCAGGTTGAGAATCAGAGAATGTCAAGGCTGGAAGGAGACTCAGAAACCTTCCAGTTGAAATGATAGCATTTTCCTGATGAGGACATTTCAGTTCAGATATCTTCAAATTTAACCTACATCTCTTCACTTTACTCTGCATACTTTCTTCCCTGTAGCTCACAGCCTCCACAAATGTGAGATACTAGATATAAAAGAGAAATTCCCTGGGTGTCCACTTTTAAAGTGCATTTTATATATTCTCTGGCATTTTGCAGGGGGTGGGGGGGAAAGCTTGATTTATTTGTGTAGAGCAGATGTCACGTCCCCTTGATGAATTGTTAAATTTCAGCATCTTTACAATTTAGTTCACCGTTCTATTATTTTATCAATGCCAAGTCAGAGATCTGTTTAAAATTCTGTAAGGACCCCAGCATCAAGCAAGCTGATGTATTATAAAGGAAATTAGAATGTAATTTGTTGAGTATAAACTTAGCTCCAGGATGTATGTTCTTATCCAACATGTATGCTTCTGACTACATATTTAGCTGACCCTTTGTTACTACCTACAGTAGCTGCATAAAAACACATTTACCAGTAAGATCTGACCAGAACTGTTAGTTTGACAGCAG
>RJWT010011489.1:0-23256 GCA_004365215.1 Cuniculus paca
ACTGCACTAGGCACAGCAGGATACTTTGGCTATTATACATACGTCAGGCACAGAGGAAGCCTGTGAGAATGTATCAGCTCATTCTCCAAGGCTCCCCAGACAGGAGTTTTTACTGGTCTCCTCTCCCACAACACAGAGCTAGGACTGAGGAGGGGAACACAGAGGTCTTGTTCCTCCTGGACTCCACTTAGGAAGGGGACACGTCAGATTCCTTGTTTCTCGGTTTTCTGTCAGTACTACAACTCATTCTCATAGACCCATACACAAACATGGGTACACACACACACACACACACACACACACACACACCATGGTAAGGGGCTTTCTTCTTAGGAACCCACCAGTTTCTCAGCAGTCAGTCCTTCCTATTCAATCCTTCTTCCTACAGATTCGTAGGATCTTGAGTATCAAGAAAATCCAGCTTAAGATTGAGACTGCTCCAACATCTTCCCCAGTGGTTTTTCTATGCCACCTCCCAGGCGTTTGAAATTCGGGGACTGAGCACTGAATCCTTTGTTCTCTGCACCGTGCAGCGGCATCTGTTCTCTGAGGCACTGAACACGGAACACCTCGCCGCTGCCTTGGTGGACGGGTGCAGGCGTAGCAGGAAGCGAGGGGAGAATCAGTTATTACATCAAAATATTATTCACCGCACTGATGCGTCTTTCCCTTGTCTTTTAACTTTGTTTATGGAGTCTTTTGTCATGCAGACATTTATAATTTTTGTACAGCAAAACCTGTCAATCTTTTCCTTTATAAATTCTAGGTTTTGTATCTTACTTAGCAAAGCTTCCCAACATACAAATTAAAATTCTTTTCCAGTTATTTTTGTCAAACACTTTGAAATTTTGTTCTTTACCTTAAGCTCTTCAACTAATCTAAATTTTTTGTTGACAAAACTAATAAAAGTCCCCTCCTGGATAGACGGTTACCATTTTCCTAACATCATTTATTCAACAGTTAATTATTTTCCCACTGATTTAAACTCGCTTTTTTATCCTCAGCTAAATTCCCATAGGCACACAAATATTTCTCTAAACTCTATTCCAGAATATTCCAGATCAGAATAAGGATGAGATGGTGGGGAAGTATATATTGTTCCTCTAATTGACTTTCTTTCCTGGGAACACTTTATGAAAATGAATGCTATGCTAATGTCTGCAGATAATACGTTCTTATAAAACATGATTTTTAAGTTCAAATAGGCTGTTTCATTTTTGATCTACCCAAAATTAACCCAGTGTCCATTTCCAAGTTCATTTATTTTTAATGACTCTTCTGGATCCCTAAAGAATTTAAAAAAATTTTTTTTACTGTATGTTTCCCTCGTAGCTGATATTGTCTGCTTGCTATAGTTCTGTGATGAGATCCTATTGTATTCTTTGAATATGCCAATGGGTACCTTTTGAAGTATGTTAGATGGTTTTTCTGTTCCAAGTTTTTACTTATTGAATCAATATTGGCAATTCAATATTCCTAAAAAGTCTCTGTTGCATTCAAATTTTCAAAAGTATTGGCTTAATGTTGTGCCTCGCATTCTCCTAATACTTAAAGTTTAATTCATAGTTTCTTTTTTAACCTAACTATGCTTGTGTAATATATTTACTAGCTTGGGTCTTTATTTTACTGGTCTTTTCAAATAGCCAGATTTTATTTTTATTGATCAAGCTTTCTGTTTTTATTACAGTTTCTTTTAGGTCTTTCTCTTTCTATGGTTATTCATTACTTCCATTGACTTTTCTATCCATTTTCAAGTTTCACTCGTAGCAGATATTGTCTGCTTGCTATCATTCTGGCTAAAGAGAACTTTAGAGGTTTTGTTGGAAGAAAAACATTTGCTTTCCTTATAAAATGGAGTGGGCAAAGGATAACACACCCTTTCATATTCCCCCTCTTTCTACTTGGACTATGAATGCAATGTGTGGTGAACTAAGCAATATCTTGAGTGGCAAAGCAAAGACAAATGTAATTTCAAAATCATGGACCTGATTTTGTTTAATCACTAAACCAGTATCAGTTCCTGCTCCCTCTGAACTTCTTTTTCATTGAGGAACATATCCATGTCTTTGTTGAAGGCGCTCTATTTTTTTAATCTGTGAAAATATTCTTAAAAGACATGTGTGCCTACTGAACTTATTCCTAATGCTTCCTGTTGTCTAATTACACCAGTTAAATCTGTAAATTTCCTTTGGATGTATTTTTTATGATTTAATATGCAATATTCTCAGATATGTCTTACCCATATTGTAGTTTCATTTGAACTGCTATTTAACAGGACTTTTCTTCTTTTAAGTAAGATAGTTTTCCTATTTTTCTGTTGATTTCTATTTTAAATTGAGAATGAGATAAATAGTGTTCTGATTGTTACAGAGTTCTGAGAGTTTTTCACCCGAAGTAGATGATTTGTGAAAATTTCATTGTTTGGAAAGGATGAGCATTTTCTATTTGTTGACTATGGAGTTCTGTCTTTCTAAATTTATCTATCTACCTACCTGTAAGTCTCATTCATTTTAAAAATTTTCAGGATGTTGTTCTCATTATTAAACTATTCATGTACTTTTTTGCCTATTAATGTAGTCATTTTTTTGAGAGTTGGCATTTGTATTTTTTAATTCTAACTGTGGAGCTGTCCCTTTCTTCTTGCATTTACAAAAGCTTTTATTTTGTAACCTTTTTGTTAGTTTCACTAAAGCTCCTGATGGTTATTTCTTTTGGATGAATGATAACTTTAGCCTATAAATGCCATGTCCTTTCACTTTGATTTCTGATATTTTTGTTTTGGTTTGGTTGCTTACTTATTTGTTTTGTGAATAGTAATATACTATACCTGCTTCTGTTATCATTTTCCTAGATGTGATTTAAAACTTCTTTATTGCTTTATTTCAGATGTGTCATTACAAAAAATATAAAACTACATTTATTTTCTTAAGCTGCAAATCTGTTTCTTAATAGAGAAAGCTAATGTGCTCATACTTACTGTAATGGTCAGATTTTGTGTTAGTAGGACTGAATATCTGATACCTTGTCTTAAGAAAAGATTTAATATGGCTCACGGTTTCAAAGGGTTCAGTCCTTGGTCAGTTGGCTCCAAGGCAGAAACATCATGGTAGAAGAAGAGCATGGTGGGTGACAGCTTCTCAGTTCATGACACCTGGGAAGCAGATTGCAAGGAAGGAGCACCAGAATGGAAGGGTCAGGGGCTTGATACAGTCAAGGTCATGTCTCTGGACATACTTCCTCCAATTAGGCACCACTTCCTCATAGTTCATTCAGCTATGAACCCATCCATGGGTTAACCCATTGATGTGGTTAGTGTTCTCAAAGTCCAATCAACTCCCAGAAGCTTCTTGATCTACTCAAGTGGACAATCAAGATTAGGTCAGGCAGATAATGAGAATAGTAAAATGTTACAGCTTTTCTAAGCATCGGCCTCTACTTTTTCATTATTATTCTTTACCATTGTTTGTATTATTTAGCCTTCTCAAGTGATTTGCTGTATTTTTAAAGTTGTTTGTTCTCCTTTTTCCACCATTCTCTTTTCCTATTTTTTCACAGAGTTTAGAAGTTATAGTGTCTTTTGACCTTTCTGCACATTATCCACATATCTTTAACACATACAATTAAATATATTTTCAAAAAATATTTAGAGTTAGTCATTGTACTTCTTCTTTCCCTAGGAACACATAATCCTAGCTTGTCTTTTCTTCTTATTCCTTGTTTGACTAGGAATATCTAATATCTGAATTTAAGATGTTAAGTAGTATTCATTTTGTTTTACAAAATTATAGCATCAATAATGCTTTCAATTGAACTATGAAGAAGACTGATTTTTTTATGCTCTGTTATTTTGACCTATATTGCTCAGCACTTGGAATATGCTTCCCTGCCCCCTTGACTATTTCATTAATATAACTGAACACAAAGTCATTATGCTCAGTAAAACTGTCCTGATATTTACCAATCTCTGGTGGAAGGGATCTTCCAGCACAGCACCTTTCATGTGGTATCTCTAGAATTCAATTTCTGATTGCATTGCCAATACCATTACCTTAGATTGGAGGCTTCTTTCTTTTTGCATAAACTTCTTTTTTGACCTCCTGACTGATCTATTTGCACCTGCAGGGGGCTTAGTATAAGATAAAAAATAACATTTGGCATAAACTACTGAGATTCTAGCTTTCTTTTGAATTGGTTATTGTTATCTTGATTGATTTAATTATAATATTTAATATTTAAAACTGTTAGCCAATTTTCCATTTAACCTATGAGTAACTTTAGAGAAAAATTACCAACGGTTGAATCTATCGTACTTGGAAAGTGTCTGTCTCACTGCAGGTGCTGCATGAGTCTTGGACCATTAATCCAATGAGTGAGTAAATATGTGGTGCCCCCCCCCAGATGGACAGATGCTTTGTTACCATATTTACATAAGACACAGATCCTGTCACAGTGTCTGCACACAGTTCACACAGATGAAGCTCGTAAGCGCTTAGTGATAATTGATTTATGAATACACATCTTGAAGTCATCCTGACTTGACAGAGAAATGCAGTGAAGTTCCATGAGATATTTTGAGGAAATAAAATCATTCATTCAGCAGTTTTGTAACATGACCACTATTCCTGTAAAGTGAGGAGTCCATCTGGAATTGGTAATTGCCATGTCAGGACTGAGGGTTAGAACTAATGAGCTCCTTTCCTTGCTTGATTATACCAGGACTCCATCTTTTGTGGCTCACTTTTCCCATCTGTAAAATGGGAAACAAAAAGATGAGTAAAACATACTACGATAACCATTGGCAACATGAAAATTCTGATTGTCCTTTCTGTGTGTACTTCCACATGTCTTTGATTGAACTGGTATTGTGAATGGACAGCACGTAGAAGAGAAAGAGGCAGTGTGTGGGGGGAGCTGTGCTTTTAGCCTGTATTGAGCCTCACATGTCCTTCCACCATGTAAGTGCTATACTTGTGCAGTGACATTTCTATATACATTTCATTTATAATAGCATCGAACGCAAATATACTTGTTAAAGTCACTTTTCCACACAGCAGCCTTTGCAGCTGCACAGTGTTATTTCTGAATCGCTGTGGAAGGCATGAACCATGTCTGCATATGTGCATGAGTCTCTTCACAGCAGCAATAAGTTATACACTGAGGACTCGAGGATCCTGCTTCTTCCACAAACAGATCTTCCACTGGGAATCACTTCTCCCACACTTTAGTAGCCAATTTTAATGTATTTTGATTTTTCTCAATGTGTGGAACCTCTGGAAATCCTTTCTGGACTAAGTGCAATGAAGACATAGTGAAGCCTAACTCATCTAATAAATCAACAACCAACTCTTGAACAAAACAAAAAGCAAACAAAAATGAAAAGAAATCAAAGTTAGAGACAGTAAAAATCAAACTGGTATCTGAAACCGGTCTTTCATTTCCTTAAAAAATACCTCCTTCCCAAATTACCGTATTTTTCTACCTGATTAGAAAAGCAGTGCTTCTCCAGGAGGTGAGCTAATGTATACCCTGAGCCTTCTGAGAACCAGTGGCTTTATACTTGTGTTGCTTGCTGTGCTTCATCTGGGGAGGCTCTTTCTCCTCCCCCAGTTCCTAATGGGGTCTGAGGCTCAGGCAGCTTAGCCATCCTGGAAATAAGAACCCTGTGTAAGGAGGGACCTAGGGGAGATGCCAGATCTGCCTCACCTGCTTAGCCACATTAGCTATTATATTTCCAGGCCTGTAATTTGTCTCAGTGGAGATGCCCTTTGTTTGTAAGATGTTGCTTTTGTCATTAGCGTCGCCTTAATTGTATTTTCTTGTCTGCTCAGTATTAACAATGAAGATCAACCTGGACTGTGGGAAGAAGATTGGGTACTTGGTTTCCTGGGTCCCAGATCTACCTTCACTGCAGCAGCAGCATTTTCATTGGGGATAGAACTTCTGTCTTCATTGAAAATCAGGAAATATGGGTCCTATTTTTAGCCCTGTCATTTTTCTAAGGTAACTTCCAGATCGCACATGCTAGTCTTTTCTGTGCCTCAGTCTCCCATCCAAAAAAATGTGACAATAATAAGCATGGCTGAGTAAATATTTTATGAGATTATGAAATAAATATGCAAATATGCATTGAAAATGGAAATACAATTTAGAGTTATATATGTGTTTGTGCTATGGACTTGTCCATAAATGACGGTCACAGACCACTGTTTGTCACGGACCTTGATCCTCACTTAACTGGATTTCCCTACCATTTGTCCCTGACGGGACCCTTATCTGGAGCCCATGTCAGTGGGAACGACCTGAAAAGAGGAAAATAGATCACAGTTCTTAAGGAAAGGAAGGGCAGAGTATACAGGTGGGTGGCTCAGAACACTCAGAAATGATTCAGGCAACTGTCTCTTTACTCACTGGGCATAAATCAAGTACACCAGCTTTCTAGGCTGCCAATTCAACAACTTTTATAAGCACTTAATTCACTCAGAAATTAAAAATATATACATGCTCCTGTAGAAATTACCATTATTCTTCAGTATGACACATGATTTGATTTTAAGCCTTTATATGTCTCTTCTATATCCTACTGTGGGCTAGAATCAGTCAAATGCCTGAGATGAATCGCTGTTGCTGCCTGGGCTAGCCAGCTCCCCTACAGACTACACCGGTACCCTCCTCAGAGAATCCGACCCCCTTCCCTTGACAGGAGGCCTCTATGTTGCCTGCAGAGGGGCAGCACAGGGATAGGTTAGATGTATGAAAATAGTGTTATGCTAAGCCCTCCAATGCTTAGATCTCTTGTCTCCTTTCTGGAAAAGCAACACTCAGAATCACAAAGAAGACCAGCTCAGTCTTCATTGGTGACTAGCCCTGACTCCTAGTTCTCTGCTATTGTTGTTTCCTTCCTCATCTCCACCTTCCACCTGTCTACTCCCTGTCAGGGCCTTGGGGCTCTCCTGGTCTCATCATGGTGCCTTCTTCATGACCCATGCATTGTAAAGAAACTGGATCCCCTTCAGCTCACATTAAGTGATGGACAGCTAAATGTTTTCAACAAAGATGTAGAACTTTGAGTTACAGCAAATACAAGTTTAGATAAATAAACAAGCCAGAGTGGATTTACTGGGAGAGGGTGGGGAGAAGAAGTTTTCAAAAATGGCCGTTCACAATGTGTGAGAAGATAGGAACAGCTCTTTTGAAAAATGAGACACTACGGTAGCCATTACTAGTTTCTTGTTATCTGACTTGAAGACCTGTAATGCTATTCTCTTTTATCTGGTTTTATACTACTTTGTTTTGTTTGAGTTTATTGTCTGTAAATGTATGAACAACCATTCTGAAGAAAGCAAGAGACACTAGGGTAACCATTGTTGATCTCCTGTTGCTATGTTTTGAAAACCTGTATAGCTTGCAGTGTTCTGTTTTGAAATGCTTTATTATGTTTGACTCTATTCTGTTTTCTTTTGCTTTGTTTTGTTCTGTTTTGTTTTGTTTTGTTCTCTTTAAAATAAAAAAAAATGCCATTCAATCAAATTTTGAACTGAGGCACCCAGACATATTCTGGAGAAAAAGAAACAACATTGCACTTGGAGCCAGATGACTTTATGCTATTCCTAGTTCTGCAGGTATGATCCTAAGTGTGTGATTGGCCTTCCCTGGAGACCTCTTCTCAGTAAAAAATGAAAGTGGGGATACTAACAGATGGGTTTCCCAACTCTGCTGATCTCTGAACATTCCTCCAAAATTCACCTAGTAGAGCTCAGCATGGTTTTAGATAACATAAGGGGACTATAAGGCCAAAATATGGAGAAATATATAAATTTTTCCCCATATTAGGCAATGGCTTCCCCATAAGGTTTATGAAGCACATACATACATACACACAAGAGGAAAAATAGCCCAGAGCAGAGAAGTGATGCTTAGTTGGCAATAGGCTTTGCTCTCAAGACTAACATAGGAGCATGAGTCTTCCTTAGGCTACCTAAGAATCTCCTCACCTGGCTTTGAGGGTGTACTCGATCTCCCCTCCCCAGCATATTATGCTCTGGGCAACTGCCAGGTGAGCACAAGACTGCAATGTAGAGCTTGGAAGGGGCCAAGGGAGCCAGAGTATAACCTGGTAAGAGCTCAGGAATCAATGGAGCTAAACTTTTTTTTTTTTCAGAATCTAATAGGACTAAGATAAGCATGGGGCAGACAGGCACCTGTTCAAGTACAGACAGCCAGAGATGGCTTCTTCAAGGAGTGGCATGCATGACCCTTTTTGACTTCAGAAATATCAGTGTTTATTGCTTTAATTTTCTTGCTTATAATCAATAGCAGTGATGCTTTTCAGATTCAGTGCAAATCTCTTCAGTACCCTCTACTTCAGGCCCAGCCTCCATGCATTTTTAGTACACTTAAACACACAGCCTAAGATCTACTGAGGGCGAATCCTGCTTATTCCCACTGGGCTTTGTGTCACTCCAACCCTTTGCCACGCCATTCCCCTAACTATGAATAAGTTCTTCCTTTCTGGCTCTGACTCTGGTCAAAGTCAATTCAGGGATGTTAAAATCAACACACAGATGACATAATCTTTTCTCTCTGAGTCCCAGTTTCATGTGAAATGTAGTCAAGTGTTGGGAGAGAAAAGCAGGTTCTTGGATATGGAGGAGGTCTAATTACCACTCGGCCAACTGAATATCAGTTAATCTTTTCATTTGCAAAATATAAATAGTAGTATGCACCTTTTAGGGGTAGGTAGGGGACATATGCAGAATACACACACATGAGATGCTCACTAAATAGGTGGGGTTGCTCGGTGGTACAGCACTCACAGCATGTGTGAGGCGCTGAGAGCAGCAGCACTGTACTTTTTAATATGCAGATTTTAATATGTAGATTTTAATAATATCATACCTAATTATGTATAAGAGTGGTCTCCTATATACAACGGTCTACCCACCCATCACATCTCAACCTTGAGAGGAGGAAAGTGATGCCCTTTGACTCTATCTGTGACCTTGTTTTACTCCAATTTGATAACAACACTAGCTACTTGCTTTTCTTTTAAAATTAAAGGCTTCAGACACCTACATTACTGCCCAAGACATTCTCTCTCCTATGAACTTCATGCAGCATCTAAACATTTGCAGTGTTAGAGAAAGTCATGTGGGAAGATAAAGAAAGCAAAAACTCTCACCTACTCACTTTCACCTGGGTCTTTTGCATTTGGACCCTGTCAGCTACAAGAGACAGAAACTGAAGTCAGACTGACAAGCAAATCAGAGAACCAGCCAGGAATTTTGAGGGCTGTGTCTGGCTTCAGGCACAGCTTGTCTATTTTCAATGCTATCTTCTCTTGGTTCTATTTTTCTTTTTTGTTGGCTTCATTTTCTTGCAGATGCTCCTGACATGTTAGGAAGGTTCCCCATGTAGCTATTATGGTGCTCCTGTCCTGAACGTGTCTGGAAAGCTCTCAGAGGAGAAACTGGCCAGGCCAGAGTTCTGTGCTCACATCCACACCAGGAGTATGGCAGTGCCTGTCAAGATGCACAGAACAGATGCGGGGCATCCAAAACCAATAGCTCCCAGTCTCCAACAGCATTCATGGACTTCTCGGCAACAAGCCTGCTAAAGGCAGCAAGTCGACTGTGAAGTTCCTGTGGAATGTCAGCTCATCAGCACGTCGATCCGTCCTTTCAAGCAAGCCAATAGAAAGACAAGGAGCCGATACATGTGTGTGCCAGACATTGTGCTAGGATGCTACGAGCCTCTGCAGCAACTGTGAGGTCGTGAAGTAGATATCACAACTGCCACTTTACAGACAAGATGGAAGATGAGATGACAACATTCAATGAGAGCACCACTGGGCTGAAGGGCCTAAGTTGAATTCAACTCAGTGCAGGAATTCTGATCTTTCCCTTACACAGCATTGCACTGCTTCCATTTGAGATACTGATGAAAATTTGTAGAAGCAAAGGCCAGACGACTGTCCCTATAACTCACTACAAAACTTTACTTTGGGGGACTGCAGGCTTAAATCACTGTATCCTTAATTTCTGTGCTCAGTTATACTTTCAATTCCATGAAAATTTAGGTAAATTATCAATAAATCAGGAAAACTCTTGCTCTACCTCAAATTCTCAGACTGGGCCTACACAATTCAGATACAATCAGTACCAAGACCCATGCTATTCACATCAAAAGTAATCACACAGGGAAGCCACATTCAAGATGGCCACGGTGGCTACCCCTTCCCAGGGAGAGTCCTTCCAAAGGCAGGAGACCGCCTTCCTCCTGCCCGAGACTTGCTCTCCCTGAAATGGCATCGTAGGGGATCGCTGAACCCTGCTCAGCCTCAGACGTGCAGAGGGCAGGTCAGCTTGCTGCTCCCCCGAGGCAGGGCTGGTCCGAGCATCTGGGCATGTGAGATCACCGACTGCACCGAGCCTTGGCAGAGGCAAGCCACAGCAGGCGGACGGCCGAGCGGAGCAGCGGCTTTTGTTAAGTCCTGAACATTATTTCAGCGCTGCTCTTTAGATTTAAGCTCCCGCAGTTCTTTCCATAATAGCTGAGAGAAATAAAAACACTGCCTCCACTCTCCTTCCTGCCTCCCTTGCATGCACCACACACACCTACCTCCTCCCCCCGGCTGTGGCATTCTGAATGCCTGTCCTCCAGGCCTGGCCACCACGAGCATGAGATTTTTCATCCCTTCTCCTGGGGCTGGAGGGCTGCTGTCAGAGTTCAGCTGGGATTTGGACAGCAGGGCAGCCAGGTCCCATGGTGACTTTCCTAGACTTATTGTCTGCACTTGGGGAAGGTGACAGGTGTGCATGGGGGCAGTTTGCAGAGAATCAATCCCTATTTGTACCAGCTCATCGCACACTGGGCAGAATCTTCAGCTCCCTGATGATGAAAGGTTTATGAAATACAATCCCGGCTGCCCTCTCTTCAGAAGTTAAAGACCTCATTTGTTTCCCTTCCTTACTTCTCATGCCCCTTCCTTCTTCTTTATCTGCAAAAGGCAGAATCACTTCTATAGTGAAGTTCTGTTAACTTCAAGGAGTGTGGATGGGAGACACCACCATTTTTGCATAGAATTTGAGGTCCCTTTTCTGACTTTAATTTTGCCTTAGGCCATTTATCCTTCTCTGAAAAATAGCTGACCCACGAACCAGGGAATAAATGGTGCATAGCTTGAGTACAGCTGCCCCAAAGGGCAGTGTGAGTCCTGCACACCTGATGAGAAGAGATACTTGAGGCTTGCAACTCAGAGGAAGGAGCTTTGATTGTTGAGTAAGGAACTGCTACTTCAAAGCGTCCCTTCCAATCACAACTTCCTCCAATCAGAGTTTCATTATTCATTGCCTACTAGTAGTCACAGAACCCCCTGACTAGAGGTGCAGGCCGCCTCAAGATGGAAGCACCTATGTACAGCTGCTGCAGTAAAGGGCATTTATGGCTCTAGGCCTGATAGATCCTGAGACTTAAACGCAAAATGCAAAGACAGAAAACTGCCTCCATCAGTGTGACCCATTTCATTCAGCGAGGAATGGGCCTGGTTGAACAAAATTCTCCCATAAATAGCATAGGGTCAGCTTTGCAATCTGTAATTACAGCAGTGAGCTCTGAATGATCCAACAGGGCCGTTCTGGTGACACAGAGCTAAGGCCCATGACAAAGGAAAGGAAACAATGCCTCCTCCCACAGGAAGTTAACTGTATACTTTGGCAAAACTTGAAGGCCACTGGGAAATTTTACTCGATGTGGTAAATTCAAGTACTGAAAGAGATACAAGTCTCTGGATAGTTCAGCATTTAGCAGCACTCAGAGCCCAAATTAGACTTTTAGTTCTGTAGTCTCCGAGGGTGTATCTTGCTTCAGTGAATGCACAAAGAACCATTCTGAGACTGAGCTCTGGGAGAAGCTCCGTTACCAAGCCCAGTTCACGTCTTCCAGTGACATACGGGCCCCATCAGTCTCAATTTGGTTCCAATAAAAAAAAAAAGGAAAATTAGGGGACGCTTGTGATCTAAGGGTATGACTGGGTGCACAGGTTATGGTTGGATGGAAGGGGAAATTCCCCTGAAGTCCCCCAGCTGCTAAGGGGCAGAGCTGAGATTTGAACCCTGGCAGAGGCAACTTCAATCCCTGAGCTCAGTCAAAAAGTTACACAGAAAAATAAAGTTACACAGAGGACAGCGAATGCCACTATATTGCCTATGGGCAGAAAGTAGCTTGAAGGATCAGGCCTCCCTTTATTTTGTTAAATTTCATTGCAATACAGTGCGGTAAGATGGAGAGGCTCAGACAGATTTTTTTGGACCCTAGAGTTACCATGGTATTTTCAGTTTCAGCTTTTAATTTGTAAACCTTCTACCCACAGTACTCTTCTCTGTACCTTAGACCTAGTAGCTCTCCCTCTGTCATAAGGCAGGTCATGACTTCCATCAACACCATAGGACTTTGGGAAACTGTCATAAGAAAACAGCAACGTATCATGAGCTGCTGGATAAAATTCATTATATGTACCAATAACTTGCAAACCAATTACATAAGAGCAAAGACACTATATGGGTTTTCCTCCATTTTTATATCAGTATGTGTGCTATTTTACAATGCATTATCTTTTGTAATCTCATATCAATAAATTAGCAAAAAGATTCTATGTAAGAATGATCTGACAGTCACTTGGGTCTCTTACAGTCTTTAGCATAGGATATTCTATTTGGGGTTGATTTGAGAGACAAATGTTTAGAATTGAATCCTGACTCCTTGCCTTAAGAGTTCTGTAGCTGTGGACAAGATTGTTTCTGAGCCTTAAGGTCCTCATCTAATAAATGGGCATGATAATAGCACTGCTTTAGAGGTTATGAGGATTTGATGAGAAACCTGCACACAAACACCGTGGATCACACCTGGGACATTACAAACACTCAGAAATACTGGCTATGATGATTCGCTCCTGATGATTGTCACACGTACAGTTCTGGGCTTAATGAAAATTGCTAACTAAATGGGCCGGCTGTAGTTTAGGGTGGGGACATTTGCAAATATTAGTATCTCTGCTTCTGCAGGTTGGGATGAAGACTGTCCACGACCTGTGGACATCATCGTCATTCCGGAGAGAATTGCAGTGTGGTGAAGGAAGCTCTTCTGTTCACATGCTCTGCTATCACCTGCTGTCACAGTGGCCCAAAGCATTTAATTACACATCACTATGGTGAGCACTCACAAAAGACTCACATATAGATAAGATTTGTGTTCATTCAGAGTTCACAATATCCAGGAGATTTTGATGGACATGTGAATTAGAACTTAACGGCACAAGGAAAGAAACACCAGGTAGTACAAAACACCTTTTAAAATGGAAGAGGCCCGAGGAATTTTTCCTGTTCTCAGACTTTGTAGACAAGGGGTCCAGGTTGACAAGGTAAAGTGGGCTGCCCTCAGCTTGTGCGGTGCTGTGACACGAATCCAGGACGGGCCCCAAGGGTCCTTCAGTTTAGGGTTGCTGAGTCAGACACCTCTAGAGGGAGCTGCACACAGCGGCGTACTGCACAGACCAGGCAGCGCCTGACGGACACGTGCAAAGTGGGATTGCTGCTTTCGTGCCACCTTTGTGACCACAAATATCGACACACAAGTGCTATGGTTCTACTCAGCTTGAGATCGTGCATTAAAATTTATATGGGAATTGCGAGGAAGGGCAGCAATTTTCTGTGAAGTCTGGAACAATATTTCAAAAATGTGTTTTGAAGCCCGCTGTGGTAGGAATTCATCCTCATTTGCAAGGGGAAGTTTTGTGAGGAACTAAGTTTTCCAGAATTTTTATTTACATCATATAACTTGCTTCCCAGAGGGAAAGCCAAACATGAGGATCATCAGGAACTTCTCAGATCTTATAATCAGATCTCTTTCGAAATCATTACATCCATTCTGTTAGTACTGTCTAGTCCTTATTCTTACCTATCACCAAGGAGATGAATGTCTAAAACTCTCTGAGAATATCTAATACCTATGCAAGAAGTCTACAGTCTCTCAGTGTGTCTACCTTAAATCTGTCCTGCTGCAATTTAAACCATTTATGTTTACATTATGCGTTTCAGAGACTCTAGATTCGCTAAGGCATAAGGAATTAACTTACCTTGCTCTCTTTGGGGAAGATTTTCCATATGCAGACTTAGGACTTGCTCCTCAAATCCCACACGTTTTAGCTCTTTTCATGGTATCACATGAATGACTTCAAGAAATAAAGTGAAGGAAAAATAGGAGAGATATAGGTATTCTGAAACAGGAATGACAGGAAAAGGAAATGTGAAATTATTTATTATTAAGTGGAAAGGCTGATGAAAAGAAGAGAAAGAGCCCTGTCACTGAATGATATTTCCATCAGAGAGAAAAATAGGAACCAATGAATAAAATTTGACTCTCATCCTTGCAGGTTTCACTGAGCATGAAAATGTCCCTTTAAAATTTCCTGTAAGCTGTCACTGGCTATGGGATATTTTTCAGTGTAAAAGGAATCTGAGTTCAAGAGGCCAGGGGATGCCAGGGGGAGAGGGATTTTCTGATGCTCGGGGGTCTGAGACTGTCAGTTTAAAAAATGAAAGTAATATAGGAGGGGCAAAATGGAATTTATCATGCTATCTCTCCAGGCTCCTGTCTCTTTAATCAGCTAGCCTGATTTGCCCAGTAAATGATTCCTGAGTGTGTGTGTGTGTGTGTGTGTGTGTGCGTGTGTGTGCGCGCGCCCCGTGCGCGTGTGTTGTAGCTCTGTCAATCCTTGGATTAGAACCAATGATTGCAGCTTGTAGGAGGGCTGTCCAGGGCCAGATTGTACAACGTGCCTCTGTACCAGAGTATGAGCGGAGATAATTACGGGGAAGTCATACTCTCTCACACCCTCGGCTTCCTTGTGTCCTTCAGCAAAACAGTGGATTTAAACCTCATTGTACCAGCTTGAGAGCAGCACCATCTATCAGGGAAAAAAAAGAGGGAGAGAGAGAGAGAGAAAGGAAAAAAATATCGAACCTGACAAGAAGAAAAAGAAGAAGAAAAAAATCATGAAAACCATTCAGGCAAAAATGCACAATTCTATCTCTTGGGCAATCTTCACGGGGCTGGCTGCTCTGTGTCTCTTCCAAGGTAAGCGCTTGCTATTGATTTGCCTACAGTGGATCAGGGATGGTACCGTGTGCTTTTTATGATTCGCAGCCTCCCGGAGCCGGCTCTGCTGCGCGGTTTGCAGGTGGAAGAGAGAGCGTTTAAACAGCATGGCTGGGACTTCGTTCTCCCGAGCAGGCTGTGAGAATATCGATTTGGTTCTGGCTGCTCCCAGAATAGAGGCTATATATGCATAAGTAAAATGAGTCTGCTACTCCTGTTCGGTCCCCGGTTCCGTGGTGGGCTGCCTGGCTTTCTGCACATTCTTGCACATATACACATCAGAGCACGCATGGAAGCCAGGGAAAATTACAGATGGGGAGGGCTGCGGGGTTGCTAATGTGTTGCTTATGAGACTGGGAAGAAATTACTGGAGAAAACTTTAAATATCAGCCGGTGAACTTGCAAAGCTTCCAAAAGGAGCAAAGAAGAGAATGCAGGCTGGAAAGAATCAGGCGCCT
Source organism: Cuniculus paca (assembly GCA_004365215.1). Taxonomy (NCBI): domain Eukaryota; kingdom Metazoa; phylum Chordata; class Mammalia; order Rodentia; family Cuniculidae; genus Cuniculus; species Cuniculus paca. The sequence goes on from RJWT010011489.1 coordinate 15,609, forward strand.
CCAGTAAGGTGCTGGTCAGCGATCTCGCTTCAAGGGATGAATCAATTTGCGGCAGTGCTGAACAACTGAGTTAGTTCTGAATGCACTTGGGAGGGGGGCTGAGGTGGGAGCTGTGGGTAACAAGCAGATAAAAGGCAGGGCAAGCAAAGGCTCCGACATTCAGGAAAGCTGCTCTAAGTTGAAAGGAGACAGGCACTAAGAGCCGAATGCTAATTTGCTGTTTGTTTATTGGGCTGGGAGCCCTGGCAGGGCTGCAGTTCAGGCCGAGCTTGAGCTTGCACTCCCGCCGGGCGCGTTCTGGTGCTTGCTGCACTGGGTTTGGGTCCATTCGGGATCTGCGTCTGCCGTGAGCCCGTTTGCTGCACTGTGTGGCCCCTAGCTCTACCCCAGCCCTTAGGTTCCTTCCTGCACCGGCAGCAGAATTAGATGCTAATCTGCTCGTTTTCATCCACCTGGGCTTTTGGGGCTCTGTTTGCCTCTTTCCTCTCACAGAGCCTGAACTCATGGGGTGAGGCAGGCAGAGAAACTTCCCTGGGAGGTCCAGTGGGGCCCTCAGTAGGAGCCCAGCCAGAGCAAGGCAGGGGGAGGGAGGCTGCTCCCTATGCAGGTGTATTCCCAGAGGAAAGTTCGCTCTGTCAGGTGAGAAAGGACAGGCGCCCCATTGCCTCCTCTTCTCCCTCTGCGACATGGGGCTCTCAGGGTCTTTTGGGGTCTAAGTCTGCTTGTTCCTGCTGACCCCTTCTGAGGTCAGGCTGTGGGAACTGCCACTGTCCCTAGCAGACCCAGAGAATGTGGCCAGAAGGGACCAGCCTAGAAAGAATCAAATGTTCTCACACCTTTGGCTGGGGTTCAGGAAGGAAGGAGGGAGCACCCGAGGGATTCATGTGGGAAGACAAGGAGGCCAGGAGGGTGATCTTGCAGGGGTATCCATGACGTCGCCTGCTGTGCCCACCAGGAGGTGTGGATTTCAACTCTCTCTGTCTCCCTGGGGCATTGGTGGGTGTGAGAGTGAAGAAGCCAACTTCCAGGCATCCTTGGCTGACTCCTCTTACATAATGTGGGGGAGCAGCCGCGTGCACGTGTGTGCCAGTGCTGTGCGCCCCTGGGTGAGCAGGGACTGGCACACTGTGATCAGGGCCCTCCCTAACACTCACAACTGGGAAACTGCATTGGAGTGCAGAAATCTCCAGGGAGAGCATCTTGTACCCGAACCACAGAAATGAAAACTAACTGGCCCAGGTGTGGAGTGCGGAGTCAGAGGAAGGCTGAGGAATGGTCCAGAGCCCTCGGGTAATTTCCATCAGTCCTGAGATCTTGTCTATTATAGCATCAACCTGGAGACAGTGGCCCAAATTCCTCCATCAACAGCCCCACTGGCTGCATTCCAGGAGCCCCAGGGCCATACTGAATTTACATATAAATTAGCATGTGTGATTTTTTTTTTCGTCAGAAATGAATGCAGGGAAGCATAGTATTTGCTCATACTTTGAAGCATTCCTGAATACATGAGTAGAAATTGGTGGTGCAATTTTCCCTGGGGTGAAATCTAGTTTTGTGGTCTTCCTATCTTGGGGTTGAGGGTAGTGGTAATGGATAGTCATATTCTACCAAATCCTGAGTTTTGTAAGGGTAAAGATGATTTTATTCTTGCCAGCCATTTCCAGTCAGCTGCAAATATACTGCAATGTGTCATAATAGATCAAAGCTACCCAATTTTAAGGCAAGATGACCCCCAAACCCCTTTTTAACACACCAATCGGACACAGCACCGGTGCTGTCTGTTTTCTCTTTCAGGGGAAGGAAGCAGAGTTTGCCAGCTATCTCTTATCAAACTTGCAGAATTACCAAGGCAGCCCAGGTCTTGTCTGCAATAATCCAGCCCTATTGCACTGACCCAGCGGGACTAGTTAGAATGCAGTACACACTGGAATGCAATTTTTTCTTCTCCTCTGTTTTTGTTTTAAGCTGGCTCTTTCTGGGACTGCCGGTCTCTAGGTTTTCTGCCTCCTGAAAGGTGTGTGGTGTCAGTGGTATGTTATAGACCCTTCCCAGACCTGCTCTTCCTGCCCCAATCCAACAGCAACCAAGATCAGACTTGGGATGGGGGGATTTTGGAAGGACTCAGCGCTGATTAGTGTGCATGTCATCAGGAGGGGGTGATTAGCTCCCCAGGGCTCCGGCCCTCAGATTCACAGTGTTGATTAATGGAGTCCCCTCTTTCCCGGGAGTGGAGGGAGAAGCGGGATGAGGCTCTGTCCTTCCAGCGAACCACCCACCTTCTGTTCTGCCACTGAGAGGCTCTGGAGGGAAGGGCTGTGTGCTGCGGATTCTCTCTTTTGAAAAACCCGGAAACCGACCAAGCCCCTGCCTCCTTGGGAGGGTTATTGCTCTCTTCCATCCCTTCCTATTAGCTTGGCCAGATGCCTCTCACACCTTTCTAATTTTCAGTCCTGCCTCCTTGTCCCAGGTCAACTTAGCTGCTGGCTAGAGACACAGACTGGGGAGAGAAGGGAGAGTTCTCACTCCCTCCCTTCAGCTCAGTGCCGAGATCACGGGCACCCTTCGTTGCGCCAGACCAGTCAAGTCCCTGCCACTCACGTGGGTACCCACAGCACCCCAAAGGGGACAATGCTTCTGAGACGTGAGGGGGACAGATCAGACCGTATTTAAAACACTTGCTGGTGATGTGGGATCATAATTTTGGGGTGATGGGACCCTGGATCTGATGTAGATATTGGAGATGCTTGAAAGTAGAGCCACAGAGAGGGGGAAGAGGCTCACAAAGTGGTGCCTGGCTGTCACTCTGAGAGCTGCCATCTTGGAGCTAGTTCCAGGCCATGTGTCCAGAACACTACTCATGTAGCTCCTCTCCCCACTTCCTACTGGAAAAGACCTTAGAGCACGCTGGTCCTTGAGCATTTGGCCAGCATAGCGTCAAGTCTTACTGCATGAGGGCCAGTCTTGGAATTGTAGCTTTAGTTACCAGGTACACAGCCTGGTCCTGGTACGGAGTTTTTTGTTTGTTTTGGGTTGTTGTTCTTTTAAAGTCAAGCATAAGTGCGACAACCCCTTTTCATCAGCTATGATATCTGGCTCCTGACTTCTGTTCTTTCTTGATAAGCTTCATCTACAGCATTCATTAAGGAGTCCTGCACAGGGACTTTAAATGTCCCTCTTGGTTCCTTGAGGGAGGTACTGTACCCTGGAATGCTTTCTAGCAATTCCCAGGGGACCTCTTCTCGCCATGCTTGTGGCCTGGCAGAGCCTGTTAAGGCCACTGCTGCTTCTGACTCCACATCATGGATGCCCAAACAAGCCAGCACTCGCTTTAGCCACAGTTTGTCCTTTGGGCTGAAGTGAGAGATCACAGTATCCCAAGAAGTGGCAGAGTTTTTGAGTCAATATGGGAGATGTGACTGTGCCCAGGGAAGAAATGCACTCTGGGAAGATTCACCATTCTCCTACTGTCCACTCAGGGTGGAGACTCAGTCCAGGCAGGACCAGCAGGTGTGGGATTTGGCTCTTTTCCAACTTTCATTTTGTTTTGGTGTGAGACTCCTGGCCTGTTTCTGCCCACAAGTGAAATGCAAAGGGAGAAGGTGAGATTGCTTTGTATCTGACCTGAGCTGAGGTGCTATAGACACCTAACCAGCCCATGTGCAAGGCCTCCGGATACCAAGCCAGTTCTAGGCCTCTAAGCACTGCTCGGGAGGAAGGTGTATACACCTGAGCTCTGATTTTTCTGTGTTGTCTTTAGGGAGAAATCTGTCCCTCTGTGTGCTTGTCACCCTACCTGGCTGCCAGGCTGGGAGCAACTCCCCTGGGTGTTGTAAGGACTCATTAATGCTTCTAACACTCCAAACATGTGGTGCTAAGTGGAGTCCCATGCTGAGAACGTTGTGTTTATGTGGTCTACTTCCTTTCTGCTCTATTGGCTTGTTACATGTTTGCTTTATGTCTGTAGTCATTTGAAATTCAATAAAAGCAAATTAAACATACAAAGCGAAAACATGCAAACACAAGGTGCTCCGGTTGGGCAGGGCGTCATACACGTGGCTCTCCCTGGGATCCTCCGCCCTGGAGGTAGATGCTCCTTTCCACTGCAGAAGGCATGGCAGAGAGGCAGGGAGGGCTTCAGGGGACACCGGCAGGGAGCTGTCCCCTATCCTTTTGTGCAAAGAGGCTTCCCATGGGGGTGGAGGCCTGCAAGGCACATGGCAGGGAGAAAGTGCCTTGGGGAGGATGGGAGCTTGAGGTTAGAGTGTTTGGGGAGGGAAAAAGCAGCTCTAATCTGGATTAGCAAAGGGCAGGAAAAACAAAAGCTTTGGCTCTGACTTTGTGAGGAGCCCCCGAGAGCTTTGTATTTTCTTTTATGTGTTTGTGTATGTGTTCATTTATTTACATGTGGTCTTTGCTCCCTATATATAAGGCTATGTGGGTTCATCCACTTTCATTCCCCTTCTAGCCCCACTCTCTTTTGGTTTGCTCTCCCTCCTTCTCAGTTCTTTCCATTTTTCTTCTGGTCTTTTCCTTTTCCTTTCTTCTTTCCGTTTTCCCTGCTCTTCTATGGGAAAAATAATTGATCCGTTGACAGATCTAGGTCAGGCTGGCAGAGGTTGCTCTGCTTCCTGCAGCTCGCCTAGAAGGAGGGGAGTCTGTCTTCCCAGTACACAGGGGCCCAGGCGACATGTGGGAAGGGGGAGGAGGCACGATGGACCAAGGGTGAGCTTGACCTCCCCAATGAGCATGTCTGGGATCGTATTGATTAGAGAATCTTCACCTATTTGGTCCGCCTGACACTCTAATTTTCCATATCCAATTTATCTTTGTCTCTTTTTTTGCCTTTTTAAAAAATTCCCACCTTCTGTACTCTACTTATTCCAATTTTTCTTATTCTTCTTTCTGGTTGACTCACTTTTTCTCTCCTCTTCCCCCTCCAAAATCATGGTAGGAACTTCCAGAGTACCTCTCCCCACATAAGTCATATTAAAGAAGTGGCCTTTTGTTATTTTCAAGAGGGAAAACAGAAACGGCCAGATGAGCTCTGCAAATCATTTGCAAATCACAAAACAGACCAACAAAGATTCACATTTTCATGGCCCAGAAGAGAGTATTCCAAGAGACTGTCAAGCTAAGAAATCAAATATTGGAAAACACATTCTTTAGTTCTGTTACTGAGGACATCTTGGGTTACTAAATTTGATTTTTTTTAAAGCTTCTTTGAGAGTATTGGTCTTTACAGGAAAAACAAAACAAAACAAAAAGCTGATCAAAAGCCTGGCTGGTTTGGGCTTTGCTTGCTTATTCAAATTCACTGTCTAGTGATGTTTCCTTTGCTCATCTTGGACGTGTCACCAAACTAACCCCAATCCAAAAATCTATCTAGTTGCTTATTTGCCAATTGTTCAGCCACCAGCAAATGTTTATTGAGTGTCTACTGTGCTCTTTGCATCATTATAAGCACTGAGAATGTGACAGTGAACAAAAAAACAACTGAAGAATAAAACCAGAGACCTAGTGCAATATCCCAGATTTGGGTGGTTGGAAGGACTAATAGGAATCACAACATCCAGCACAAAGACTGAAGACACAGCCTCTGGTCTCTTGTCAAATGGGGGCGATGGCAAGAAAGTAGCCCTTGACCTTGTTTGAGGTAGAGAACACCAGGGCAGGATGCACATGCCCTGGCCTTGGGTTGTAATATATCAGAGGCAGCGCCTTTGTTTTCCTGTATTGCCCCTCACCAACATGACACTCATGGAAGTGCCTCTCATGTGCCTTAACTCACATGCAGGATGGGAAAACTAGTGAGAGCTGATTGGTCTCTTAACCATTACCATGAGCGATGAGTTGAGTGATCGGTTCATCTTTAACACCACTGCTGCCTAGTCTGAGCTCCCCACTTCCTTTATACCCTACCTTCTGTACACCACAAGTGAGCCAAGGAAGACAAGGGGAGAGCATTTGAGGTAAGACAAGGGACGAATTTGCCTCAGGAGCTAGCCTGGCTGAGGTCACTGCTGTTCATCTGACTTGTGTGGGATCATACTTACCTCCTCTTTGAGAACCCTCGTACTTGCTACCTACTCATAATAACCTAATTTAGGCTTCCTAGAATAATACAAATACATAATTAACTGAGGCAATTTAATTGTTCTTCTCTGGTGCTATCCAGTGTTTGGGGTGTCACTGTAGAGTTGCTTTTCTATACATCAGTCTTTTAACTCATTAGGCTGTGTTTTCAGGGGTGCATGTCCAGAGGAAATAAGGCTTCTATTTCATTCACCTTGGGCATGACAGGTGCAACCCAGGAGCTTTAGAAGGGCTCCTTCTACCTGTGTTTCCATCTTCCATCATGGTGGTCATAGTTATTCTCAGGTTTTTTTTTAGATACAAGAACTGGTAATTACATTTTCCATGGATCCATGATTCTTACAAGCCAAGCAGCCTAGACCAATTCTATATCTCCCGACCTCATCTCAGAAGTCAGAAAGGGACTCAGCAGATGTGAGTAATCTGTGTTAATTTGCAGTACTCTCCATTTCTACACCAGTTTTTGTAACCTTGCTGTGCCATCAAATCATTGGGGAGCTTTACAAAAATATGAGGGTCCGCACCCTGTCACAGACCAATAAAGTCAAAGTATCTTTGTGATGAGTCTCCACAGTGATATTTTTAAAAGGTCCCTCAAAAGTTTCTAATCTGCCACCTCTAAATCCATCTGAAAGGTTCTGTATCCTTCAATAAGACACATCCTCCTTGCAAGCCTCAGTTTTCCCACTCTAACATAAAGCAGTTGGACTGAAAGATTTTGAGATTTCATTCCAAGTCCAACATTTGGCAGTTCTGCAAATAGTCTTTTTGAGTATAGTTATTGATAGGTAGTGGTGCTAGAAGAAAATACTCAGAACTAGTTTCTTCCTGCAAGAAGCTAGGAATATAAATGCAGTCACAGACGGATGAACAGAGTTAGAACTCGCATGCAAGCACTGCACACTTTATCACACACCCAATATCGCCTATCCATATATGCATGTGTTTCTTTGCTGTAGGAAGAAAGGATCCTAGACTGGAAAGTATTACCTAATCTCAGCATTTTAGGTACAGAGAATAAAGCCTAATAATGTCTCCTAATTGATCCATCTCTAAGCCTTCCTGCAAGAGAGATTCAGGGGGCTTCTGAGTGAAGGTCAAGACCGAATGTGTTTAAGCTGGAATTGCAGAGTACTAAACCATGGGGAGACTTAGAAGAGACTCCATCCTCGAGGCTGGGGATAGTGTGTGCTTCCCTCCCATCCAGCCTCCCTGCCTTCTCCCCAGGAATCACTCCACAGCTGCATCGCTTCCACTGCTGCCCTTCTCCTGGCCAGCGAACACTCGTGCCAGAGCCTCCGTACAACCGTGCAATTTCCTGGGTGAGGCGGAGGGGATTCTGGCTCTGCTTTCTAAGCCAGGTCAGCTCCTGCAGTGCATGCAGGACTGAAAACTTGTTTGTTTTCTGATGGAGTCAGCAGATCTAAAGGCACATGGGGCGTAGAGCTACCATGCAGCTATCTGCCAAGTGTGGTCACTGGGTAACCCACACAACCATCTGGCTCCCCCAAGCATTCACCCTGCTGCGTCAGACAACCCTGGAATTCCAGCCAGT
>RJWT010011490.1:0-23242 GCA_004365215.1 Cuniculus paca
ACACAGAAATTTCTGTTGGAGATGTAGTTGTGAATTAAATTGCCGAGTCTGTGGTTATGTGTATTATCTTTAGTTACAGTAGATACTGTCTAGCAGTTTTCTAAAATAGTTTACCAGTTTTATTTTTATAATACCAGTGTTTGAGAATATTTGCTCTGCATTTGCCAATATTTACTATTTTTCATTCTTTTGTGGGTGAGTAGTGATATGTCCTTGTAATTTTGTTTTGCATTTTCAATGGAATTTCCTTAAAGAGGACAGTAACTTGACAATGATTCTGAAAATCATTTGGGGAAAATTAGAGTGATCATCAGGCATAGAAAACTTACAAGCATAAAGTAATATAGTATTTCTTAACCTTTCATTCATTTGAAAAATACATATGACTGTGACTGAATACATACATATGACTAAATACATGACACATGACTACGTGTCATGTACCAGCCTGGGACTTTGAGGACAGAGCAGTTGAAAAAGACAGGAAAAAGTCTTGTCCTGACCAAGCTGTTCCTCTAGTTGTAGCAAGTAAGACGTGTGTAATCTTGCAAGCACACACGGGTCAATTGAAGTGTAGTGCTGAAGCATTTCCCAGTGACCAGAGCTGCCAATCCCTCCTGGTGCTCTCCCGTGGAGTTGAAACAACCTTAGCATTCGTATTGGCCCTAGGAAGCCAATACGTTAACACTAACACTGGGAGGGAACCTGCTTGACAAGATTTCTCCCGATGCCCATGTGATAATTTACATACACCCTAAAGGATGGGGAAAGAAAAATGATTTGGTTTGTGGTCCTTAAACAACCAGTGTATTAAATGAGAAAAACTCAAGTTGGAGGAGCCTTACCTGAGATGCACACAGAAATCAAGGACTGATGTATTAAATAAAACTTAAAGGTAAAAGATAAACCTACTTTAAACAAGAGAAACTATGCATCAGTATTTACTTTTGGGATGAGAAAAGACTAGTTTTTAAACTAAGAAAAGTAATGGAAGAAATTGCAATGGTAAAAAACTTACAGGTTCAATTATAAAAAAATCAAACTGGAAAAATATTTGTAATATGCTAGACAGAAGGGGAGAAGGACATGTTCACACACTGTTGGTGGGTGTGTAAATTCACATGATCTTTTCTGGAGAGTAATGTGATAGAAAGTACCAGGAACCTTAAAGTCCCTTTCCTTTACCTTAACAATTTCTTTTCTAGGAATCTAGCCTTCCGAAATTGCAATTATTGGACAGATGTTATACACAAAAATAGCTATCTTTGGTTCACTTAAAAATATTGAAGAGTGGAAATAATCTGTCGACTGCTATGAAAAAAGTTAAATAGTGTTTTAAAATAAATTAATTACTATATAAGGAAACATAGTTTTAACTCTTAAATCATGGGATTGTTGTAATTAGTATTGACATATCCTTTATATTTTAAGCTTGTTTTGCCTCAAGAAAATCAAACTATGTTCTTCTTTTACATGTCTGAAAAACTGTATTAAATGCTAACTGATAATAGGATTACTGGGCTATCTTTTTGTGCACTATGCTAAAAAATGTTAATTAAAAACAATAAAATACTAGCACTTTCACAGATCCTCCCATTGGCTGGTGCCAACAAAAAGCCCTTGATTACATCTTTGCCCTGGTACTGTACCAGTGGCAGCTGTCACTCAGTGGCACATAGGAATATAATAACATAGAACATTTATGAAGTTCTAATTGTGTGTAGTACATCATGGTTAGTGTGTTAAATGATGATGTCATTTATTTTAGTGACACTTGATGAAGCCAGTAATATCATTGTACCCATTTTTCAGATGAAGAATCTGAGCCACAGAAAACCTTAGTTATTTGCACAAAGCTATTCGAGTGGTAAGAGGTACAGCCCAGCCTAAGAGACTCCAATGCTGGTTACTTAGTCTGCATTTGGATTGAAGTGTAGAAATGACAAGTGACTTTTTAAAAACAATTATAATCAGACTTAACCCTGGGGTTACAGAGGAGGGTGAGATGCTGTCCTTGCACCTCACTTCTCTGTGGACCCCCATTATGGTGACTGCTAACCCTCCCATCCCTGTTCTTGTCGCTGCTCTGTCCTCCCCTCCCTGACTGTTTTACCTGAGACTGTGGAGCCCATGTCTTCTGCTGGATGCCACATGATCCTTGCACCGTTTCCAAGCATTTTCCACAGGCCCTGGAGCCTCACAGGACAGGAGTCAGCGTGCTCCCTCTTACTGGAGGTGGAACATGGCCCACCCGAGGCAACACTGCCAGGACACTGTGAAGAAGTGTCACATACCATGCCTAATTTTCTGTGTGACTCTAGAGTGGAGGGAATATTAACGTGGATAGCAGTTCTACCGGCTTCCGGAAAATCCCACAAGATGCCATGGCTCACTCAGTTTCCTTTCCAGCTTAGCTTGTCATCCTTTTTGCAGCTTGTGTCTTATGTTAAAAGACAAAACCTAGGCAAGTTATTTTTAATGAGTTATTTGAGCATCCAGTGATTCATACGAACTGAGCAGCAGCAGACTACACAGGTGGTCCAGGCCTCCATCAAGGAGACTGGAGGGGAAACACTGATAGTGTGTTCAGGGAACCAGGGCAAAGAAAATATATTTGATTGGTTAAAGTGGAAAGTCCCTAGTTGGAGGTCAGTTTGGTGGTTTCAGTTTGGTTAAGCTTAGAGTTTGTTTCACTGTTGACACTGAGTCAGACTTGAGTTTGCTTACATAGTAACATAGGAGCCCAAGGTGCTGGAATCGCATCCTAGTGCCTCCCAACTAGTTGTTTTAATACTTCATAATTAATTTCACGTTTTAGGAAAGCTGTATGTCTTACCCCCCCCCCCGAAAAGATATGACTTGTCTTTCTAAATTTCAGTAAGCCAGAGTTTGTTGACTAGATAACTCTTGTAAAGGGTCATCCATGCATCATAATATGGTAGGTACCGGTGACATCTCTTTTCCCCAAGTTAAGGCAGTCAAAATTGTCATTAAACACTTCCAAATGCACCTTGTGGGGGAAGAGTGCTCACAGTTGAGAACCAGTGGGATAAGCATAAAGTCTGACAAATTTAATATGTTTTTTTCTTTGAAGTGACGGCAGACAACTGCTATTGTGAAGAATATATTATAATATTTGATATTTTATCCTTTGAATATTTTTAACCTTTTCACATCTTGAGACTATGATTATATAGTTTGGAGAATTAAATATATAAAGTATCATTTCTCTAATTTTTCTTTATTTAAAACAGTATGCAAGCATTGAAAAAAATGGTGAATTTTTTATGTCTCCTACTGACTTCGTCACTCGGTATTTGAATATTTTTGGAGAAAGCCAGCCCAACCCAAAGACTGTGGAACTATTGAGTGGTGTGGTGGATCAGACCAAAGATGGGTATGTGTAATCTTGTTTTATATTTTTTTGTATAAAGCAACTTTTCTTTTTGCTTTAATGATTAGGAATTCAGTATTTTGCTTTCCATCTTTTAGGAGCATTTTCTCTATCACTATTAACACATTGTTTTAGAAATATTTTGTTAATATTTCCTTCAGAGATCTTTTCATAGTTGATTTTTTGACTAAACATCTCTGTTGTTTCAGAAAACTATTGATGACATGATCTGAAGATATAAAAGAGTTTTTAAGTATGCTAATATTTTTCAAGGCAGTTGTAAAATTGGAGTAAATTTACTCATAATTCTGTGAATGAAACTTTTCTATAATCTTTCGCTTTGCTTGAATCACTGTTAAAATTTCACAGATGATTCAATGGTATGGATCTACAGGACAGAATAATAGGTTTCCAAATCACCAAGAAAGGCATTTTGCAATACCTACAGGAGAGAGACTATACCATATATAATGAAATAGGACATTTTACAAAATGCCTTTGGACTTTTTTTCCTACCAGTTTTCTCTGCCTACTCCCTGGGATTTATACATGTTACCTTATTTGGAAGAAAGGTCTTTGCAAATATGATTAAGAACTTTGAAATAAAGAGATTACCCTTGATTATCTGAGTGGGCCTTAGATTCTATCACAAGTGTTTTCATGATAAAGGCAGAGGGAGATCTGACACAGACACAGCGAGTGGAGGTAGTGTAACCACAGAAGTAGAAAGTGGAGGATGAGTTCATAAGCCCAGGGATGTTTGGAGCCACTAGAAGTTAGAAAGAGCAAAGGAATATCTTCCCTAGAGAATTTAGAAAGAGTCTTTGACCTTGCTGACACCTGGAATTTGGACTTCTGTTTCCCAAAACTGTGTTAGGATAAATCCCTGCTATGTTAAGACATCGTTTGTGGTAATTTGCTCTGTTTTTAATTGACAAATAAAAATTATATGTATTATGATGTGCAACACATTTCAAAATATGCATGCATTGTAGAACAGCTAAATCAAGCTGATATATCCATTACTTGACATACTTATTTTTTTGTGTTGAGAACATTTAAAATCTTAGCAATTTTCAAGCATACAACACATTATTATAGTCAGGTGTTTACCCCTCCAAATCTCTAAAACTTATTCTTCCTGTCTAAAATTTTGTGCCCTTTGACTCCAGTTCCTCCTCAATGCCTCCTCCCTTGTGCAATCCCCTAGTAATCAAAGTTTGACTCTTAGACTCTACATGGAGTGAGAGCATTTGGTATTTGTCTTTCCATGCCTGGTTTATTTCACTGAACGTAATGTCCTCCAAGTTCTATCCATGTCACAAGTGTTGGAATTTCTTTTTTAAAGGCCGAGTAGGATTTCTTTGTGTATATGCACTTTTTTTTTATCACTCATCTATTGGTAGGCACTTGGGTTAATTCCATATTTTGGCTAATGTGCATAATTAGCAGTGCACATTAAGTGCAGACATCTCTTTGATGAACAGATTTTATTGTTACAATTTTTAGTTTTAAAAAATTAATGTAATCTTGTAACTATTTTTTCCAGGAACTTAAAAAGCCTAGAGTTTTGAAGAATTTTGTTTGGTCAAAGACCAGTTTTATTTAGAAAAAAACTTCATAGTTGTACCTTTTGGCTGATGCAGACTTTTCTGGGGCAGTGGCCCCAGCTCTAAGTTATTTCTGTGAGAATGCAGCCCCTTGCTGAAAACGTCACCTGTGTGTTGATTTGAGCTGATCTCTGGGCAAGAAAGTGAAATGTATGTGACCTGCATGAATTTTAAGGTCTCAGCATTTCATTTAAAATGAGACGGAAGCTATGTATATTTTATACATTGTTTATACAATTTATCTATTAAGAACAAGGTGGCAATACATTTTGTTTGGGGCCCTTCGAGTTTTGCAAACACATTTCTACTGGTTTTTGTTACTAACTATTGTCTAATCAGGTGGAGCTGAGGACCAAAAATTTTCATTGTTATCTGACCTTTGCATTTGGCAAGACTGAGTGGGGCTTAGCGTGAACTGGAGGTGTTGAGTGCCGGACTGGCTGGCTGCCTGTTATCAGTACTGACCCCTGTATGTGTCAGGGGACACCAGGTGACTGGAGAATCTGACGGGCTCGCTGGAATCACATATACATTTTCCACACAGGTTGTCCCTTAGCATCTGTAGGACACTGGTTCCAGGACACCCCACATGTTGTGGCTGATAGCAAAATCTGCCAGTACTTGAGTTCTTCCCAGGAAATACTGTAGTATTTGCATGTAACCTACTCACATCTTCCCACTATACTTTAAATCATCTCTAAATTACTTAACAATACCTAATGCAGTATAAATGTTATGTGTAAACAGTCATTCAATTCCAGTGGTGGCGAACCTTTTAGAGACCAAGTGCCCAAACTGCAACCCCAAACCCACTTACTTACTGCAATGTGTGAACACTGCAGTTAAACCTGAATACTGAGATTTTAGTTTAGGAAAGGTAACTCGTGCATTAATATCTTTTGTCTTAAAATAAAAGCACAATAACAGCTTTAAATGATGCAAGCAGCTTTCTATTGAAAGGTAAAAGTTTGTATTTGGCGTGGTTTTGCACAGTTAATGTGATCTTTGCTGTTGATAATTTGTCAAACCTTGGCTGGGGTGACCTGGCCCATGCACCAACAGAGAGGGCTCTTTGTTCCTGCTGCAGCACATGTGCCAGGTTTGCCATCACTGTATATTCTGTCTTAGGGATAATGGCAAGAAAAAAGTTCTGTACAAATCCAGCTTTTTATTTTCTGAATATTTTTCATTAGTGGTTTGTTGAATTCATAGACTGGGGACCCTGTATATGGAGGACCATCCAAGTATAATTTCCATCTCAGGTGTGGAGCTCCTTGACAGTCTATGAGAACGTGGACTCATGAGATCAGGAATTGGCTTTGTTTTGTAAAAGGAAATGTCAGATATTCTGATCCTGTGAACGATAGACTGACAGGTCCAACTTGCTACCTTGTCAGCCCTCCATTTTTGTTAAATCAAAATGGTAGCAATATAATCAGCATCCACAAATAATTCCTTTCTGTTTAGAGTTCAGAGAGTTAGCCCTGGGACATTTCCCATTTTGATGCCTGAGAAATAGGTATCAAAAAGAAAAGGTAAAAAAGAAATCCAGGGTTTTAAAATGTGTGGGCTGTATAAATAAAGTGTGTTCTCTGCTTTTCCCATGTTTGCTATGTATCCCTCTGAATAACAACAAAAAAATACAGCCTTTTAAATATTTCACAAGGTGAAGGAAGATATAATAATGTTGATGATAAAATCATTTTTATATACCTGTTTTCACTTTGTGAGGTTGTACTGAAGAAATCCAGGCCTTGGCCACATGCTGGGAGTTAATGAGGTTTACAATTGGCAACGCTTAAAGAGTATTAGGGTAATGTATTTAAACATTAGCAGTTCACAGTCTGAAATGCTCATCATCTGTCAAGTATAATTTGGAATCAGTAAGAGGAGGTCTTTCAACTTGCTAATGAAGAAAGTTTTGTGTAGTCAAGGTGGACACAGCTTACAGGTAAACACCTGAAATTCATAAACTGTAGAATTAAGCAAAGATACCTCTTTAATTTTAAAAAAAACTAGATAATAATCAACAGCAGTCACCTGAGAAGCTTAAATATTCTTCATAGTCATCAGACTCCCAAATTAAGCTACCAAAACAAAAAGCCTCATTAACAGCTCTCATTGAATCAGTGTTATTTTCTTTTTCTGTCTCTCAAGATGTCTGATTAACCCCCTTTCTTTTTGCATTACTCACTTTGTGTTAATATTTGATGTCTGAAATCATAGGGGGTTGCGTGCAATGTGGTGGCTAGACACTATGAGGAGTAAATTAAAAAGAATTTTTAAAAAGGTTGGTATTATGTTGCTGATGTGTTAGGAAATCTTTAGGAATGTCAGGTGCCAGGTTTTATTTTTCTTTTTAATTCCAGGAAGGGTTGATTAATGACTAGGTACTGATTTCACACCTCATTCACATGTACTGATAGCACTCCTCCTGTTCCCCTTCTCCTCCTTACCAATCTACGCCCCCTTTTTGGAGAGTTCTACTGAAAAGGGAAAGTGAGACATGGTGCCACAACCAGAGGCAAAAGCAAAGTCTCAAGAGGGCCTTTTGTATATGGACAGAGAACATAATGTATGTTGGTAGGCAAGGGAAAGTGGAGGAAGCCAGCAGTGTGGGAAGGAAGGGGAAGACATTGATGCCACCTCTTGTCTAGGATGTTGGCCTCTTGTAGTATGAACACACAACTGCTGTATTCACAGTGTGGCCAGTGGCCCTCTGGGAGTTTCTAAGACCTCTCCAGGATTCCAGGAAGTCAGAATGGTTTACATAATAATGCTAAAGTGTAATCTGCCCTTCTCCTGTCTCATTTTGGAAACTGATGTTTCCAAAAGTAGCACCAAAACCCTTAACAACAGATGTTGGTGTTCTCTAAAATTCATGTTGAAACCTACATACCACGTGGATGAGATGGAGGTGGGGTTTTGGGAGGTGATCATGTCATGAGGGCTCTGCCTTTCTGCATGGGATTAGTACTCTCATAAAGAGGCTTGGGAGGACCTGTTCACCCCTTCCACCATGTGAGAACACATAGAATATGCCATCTGAGAGGAACAGCCCCTCACCAGATTTCCTAGCTTCCGAAACTGCAAGCAGAAATTTCCTGATGTTTATAAATCGCCCAGTTGAAAATATTTTGTGATAGCAGCCTAAATGGAATAACAGATACCAGGCCAAACAGTATGAGTACCTGTCCTGTTTCTCACCACACATTCATAACAATGTTCTTAACACAGTAAGAGTTACTGATTTTTTTAAATTAAATCTCACTCTTGAGAATAAATCATTTTAAGATTGAGCGTTAAGTGGAAAGTGTACATAAGAACTTCTGTGTACTGTAGTGTAATAGTTGTCTAAGGAAAAACACTTAAGTGGATTTGACTCATTGGTTGAGCTAGCCTTTTCTTTTTAGTATTGTTTTGATTTGAAAGAAGTACAGTTTTCACAAGAGAGGTTCCTAATGGTAAAAAACTTCTGATATCCTTGGTGGTAATATTATTGAATGGGGTTTTTACAAATATGGTGCAATGAAATACATTTGGAAGATGCGCACAACTTATGGAAACACTATTTTCCAGTGGACCAGTGCATGGTATAACTGAATCATGCAAGGATAAAAGATCTGTTCCTAGGATACAGGAGACCCATGAATTTTAAGGTAATGGTGGGAAAAAGCACATTAATACAGTTTCAGCTTTCACATTACAGCTAATCTTTAGGAAGCTATTACTTGTTGGAATTTGCTGTTGTGTCAAGGAAAAATGCCCCAAATTATCTAAAAAACCATTAAAATATTCCTTGCTTTTGTAAATATGAATGTGTATGTATGAGGCTGAAATCCTTTCTGTCTTTCCACCAAAAAACTTATAGTATATTGAATGCAACTATTTTCCATTAAAAATAGACATTAGAGAGACTTGCATATGTTAAATTGCTTTTTTCACTAGTTTTTGTTCCGTAAAATATATTTTCACACAAATATTTATATGACCATGTAATTGACTTACTCTATTTATTTATTTATTTATTTAGGTCTTTTTGAGACAGGGTCTCACTGTGCAGTTCAGGCTGGCCTTGAGCTCACTTTAGAATCCAAGCTGGTCTTGAACTCACAACAGTCCTCCTGCCTCAGCCTCCCAGGTGCTGAAATAACAAGTGTGTGCCACCATGTCTGGTGATTTATTCACTTTTTAATGAATTAATAAATATTTTTAAAACTTCTCAGTTGCAGTTTCTAGTGTAGAATGATTGCTGTAACTCAAATAAAAGGCCTTTGGAGTCCTCAATAATTTATAAGCATGTTAAGTGATTCTGAGATCCAAAAGTTTGACAAGACTAAACTAGAAAAATAGCAGTGACTATAGAGAATGGAAAGAGATGTTGTGCAGATGTGGTGGTGGGATTTGGGGAAAAATTTCTGTCAATTGTCCTTGAGGTTTTCCAGGAAATGGATGAGGAGGGAGTGCAGGTTGAGGTATTGCCAGTTTGTAGAGAAAGAATAACATACTAGCCATTTAGAAGTAGGAAGTGAGTGGATCTGGAAAGAGCCTGACTGCTAGGCAGGCCCCACTTGAGGGCTTACCCAAAGGCTTGTGGTCATAAAATTTGCCTGTTAGTATGCCTATGCGTTTTCCATCTCTATTCAGCTGCTTAGATCTGGCACAGAGTGGAAGGGTTGGATGTGAGCATGGCTGAGGTCCTGGCAGTTATTTAATAATCCAGACTGGAAGAGGTTCCATGGAGGTGTACAAGGCATGCAAGGGAGCAGTTATAATCGACTGTAGATCTAGTTTGAATAAGGGGCAAAGAGAGAATGTTGAAGTGGGAGCAGTGAGAGACGATGAGAAGGTGTTAGGCATAGTGAATTGTAATGTATTGAAGCGGGCATATTCCTTATGTACATCTGTAAGCTCAGGAATAGCTTATGGGATACCTTTTCCTCTTTTATTATTCTTATATTGAACTTTGATCTGCCATTGCGTCCATATTCTTGGATGCTTGTCTATATTGGGCCAGCTTAAAATAACAACCCTTCTTTTATAGTATTCCTAGCCTATCACGATGTAGTCAGTAAATGTTTGACAAAGAAATAGTGTTCTTTCTCTTTTCTTGTTTAGTTGCTAGTGCGAGGACACAGATTGCACTAATCATCTGGTTTTGTTTTTTCTGGACCACATGTGTTTAAAACTGAAGCGCAAAATAATAAGGAAGGGAAATCAAACTTAACCTCTGTTTCTTAGCTACATGAATGTCTATTTCTGTACCAGTGTCAGTATCAGAGATACTTGATGTGACAGTTGCTTTAATTAAAAGAAACTTGCATTAAGCTGTGAGGAATTCCTGAAGCCAGAACCTCTGTGGTTTGAATGTGTCTCCCAAAGTTCATGTGTTGGGAATTTTAACTCCCAGTATCACGGTGTAGAGAGGTGAGACCTTTAAGAAGAAGCTTTTGTAAATGGGTTAGTGGGGTCCTGGGAGTGGGTTCCTCGTAGGAGGATAAGATTGGCATTTTCCCTCCCCACCATGTGATGCCTTCTGCCTTCTGCCATGTTAGTAGCAGCAAGCAGGCCCTCACCAGAGGCCACCACCTTGATCTCAGATTTTCCAGCCTCCAGGATGGTGAGGAAATATATTTTTCTTTTCTTTATAAATTACCCAGTCTTGGACACTCTGCACAGCGTGAAACAGACTATGAAAGAAATCCTAGGAGATTTAGTGCCTACTAACTTTCCCATTGATTGTGGCATAATTGTCAGTAGTCACTTCCTAGTAAATACACTGAGAAGCTCAGATTTTAATTAAGAGATTTGAGAGGTAAGACTTCACCTGCTATGTGGTGCAAAGATTTTGAGATCTTCTGTCTGAAAAAATGAAGACGTGAGAGAGGATAATCACTGTTGTAGTCAGGGTTTGCAAGGAAAATGATTATAGGACACATAATTTATAGCGTTATTTTATAATGGTCACGCAAATAGTTAAATTCAAGAAGTGCAGGAAATCTGTCCACACATTAAGACCCAAAGAATCCAGCTGAGGGCCTGAATTCCATGGCAATGTCCTGCATGAGTCTAATTGAAGACCTGGAGCCCATGACAACCCCCCCCCCCAGTCCAACAGGAGGCCTAGAGCCCATGACAATGTCTCATGCAAGTCTGTTTCATGGATCTACACTGGGAAGGCCCAGAGGTTAGTGTTGGAAGCTAGGAAAATCTGTGCCAGTGGGATGAAGGACCTGTGCCCGCAGGCTGAGGAATCTGCACTGGAGCCACAAAGTGATGCTCAAAGTAAGGAGTAGGGCTCTTCCGAGATGTACCACCACAGCCATCCTCAGGGACAGCAAGGTCCCGAGCTCCTCAGACAATGAGAACAGCCGAGTTCATATGAGGAAGCCAGCATGACAAGCTTCTCCTGAAGATTGAGCAGTACACATCTTCTCCTCCAGAGCCAGGCAGTGGTAAAGTAAAGACCAGAGCTCCCCCAAAGTGAATTACAGCCATTCTCAGCAACAACAAGGTCCCGAGCTCCTCTGACAATGAGAGCAGCCAAGTTCATATCAGGAAAGAAGCTCGACTGCCTCCTCCAGGAAAACCAGTGGCAACAGGAGAACCAACAACACTGCTCTCTTGCCCTCTAGTTCTCCTTTTTATCTTGGCAACAATCCTCAGGTGAATCATCCACACCCAGCACGACGCTGATTCAGTTTAGCTAGCATTGCAGGTTGAGCACCAGTTATCAGTCCACCACAACCACTGAAAATTTACCTCTTAGGTGTGTGGTTTTGTTTTTTTTTTGTACCGAGGATCAAACTTACGACCTTGCACTTGCAGGCAGGCGCTTTCTCCACCGAGCTAAATCCCCGGCCCTCTCTTAGATGTTTTTGACTACATTTATCTCAGTAATAAAGGATACATGGTAAGGTAAAGCCATTTGAGAGAACCTTAATATTGGAAAAATGTAGGTTAATTTCAGATTAATTCAATAGATATTTGTCACCCACTATATGCCAAGTACTGTTCTGAACAAAACAAACCTTGTGCTGTTCCCCAGCAATCAAGTAATGTAATATATGTGATGTAGAGGCAGCTCTGTAAAAAGTGCCATCATTCATAGGATGGTCGGGGCGATCTCTAAAAAGTGACATGTAGACAAAGCCTTGAATGAGAGGACGTGCCATGGGAGATTTTAGGACTGAACCTTGCAAGGAGAGGAAATAACAGTGCCTCAGAGGTGAGAGTGCTAGACCTGTCTGAGAAGCAGCAAGGAGACCAGCTTGGCTACAGAATGGTGCCAGGCAAACAAGTGAAAAAACTAAAAGTGTCTTGAAGGGGCCAGACCTTGTAGAATTCTATTCCAAGCCCAGTAAAAATCGTTAGAGAGTTTTGAGGATCGGAGTGACACTGGCTGCATTAAATTATACAGGGATCTCTCTGGGCTGATTAGTGGAGGATACAGTGTGAAATAGGCAAGAGTAGTATAAAGTTAAATCTGCTGAGAAGGCAGTGAATTCTCATGGAAATACTTGTGACAGGACTGGAGTGCAGGTCATAGAATGAGGAGAAGTAGTTACATTTGGAATTTTCTTGATGCGTTGGATATGAAATATGGGGAAAGGTTCTGAGCAGCTGAGGTAGGAAATGTTAGGGGAGGAACAGATTTGGGAGCAAAATTAAGAGTTCCTTGGGGTGTTTAATATAGAAATACCCATAAACATAGAGTTGGAAAGGTAGAGTGCTGACTGTATGGATCTGGACTTCAGGGAAAACTGAATTAGAGATGGAAGTTAACCAAAGTACTTCCTTGATCTGAGCCAATTTCAGTAGAAGGAATTGGAGTTCTAATTGTTTCTGAGGGTTCATTGAGTTGGGAGCTGTTTCTCTACGGGAGTGGGGTTTGTTTTAGATATTAAGTATTATGAACTTGTCGGAGGCTTTTCCAGTGAATTAAGAGCTTTTCATTGGCTGTTGGGGTGAGTCTAGCTCATCCTGGGATTTCTGATTCAAAGATAAATTGACAAAATTAAATTCAAAATATTTTCACTTCTTTGATTTTCCATTTATCTTTTCATTCTTTAATGAAAATCTTGATTATCAGAAATATTCACAGTTACGTATTTTTATTATGTAGCATTTTTTTCAGACTAACACCTTTGTTCTGACAATTAGTGAATGAAGTTTATCCTTTCAGCTCTGTTTGTGCTTGCATGTATTTCACAATATAAATCACCATACAAACACACACACACACACACACATATATTTAAAAATAACCCATTTTTCTGTGTGGTTTTGCCACCAACTTGATATATGGTTAGGTTCATTCGTTTCAGTTTGTTTTTAATTTTTAATGATTGCGTTTTCCCTTTAGAGTTAATTGAATTTTTGAATATGTAAAACATATGTTTTCAAAATCAAAACTGCTTCACCCTGTCTTTTCCCTCCCCACTTAGAAGTCACTGTTTTTTTTTCTTTTATTTTATTTTAAAGAGAATAGAACAAAACAAAAGAAAACAAAGCAAAACAAAACAGACTAGAGTCAAACATAATATAGCATTTCAGAACAGAACACTGCAAGCAATACAGGTCTTCAAAACATAACAACAGGAGATTATCAGTGGCTACCCTAGTGTCTCTTGCCTTCTTCGAAATGGTTGTTCATAGAAGTCACTGTTTTCTTTTAATTTTTTTATTTCTCCTTCTACAGAATATGGTATTTCTCTCTCAAATGTAAGTCACTTCGTATGCATATTCATGCTCATAGTTTGCACCTTATTCGTATCCAAAAGGCAGGTATATAAGCTCTATATATTGTATACATTTTATGTATTATATATACATATGTTTGTATGTATGTGAAAGAGGAAAGAGGGAGAGAGGGACAGTAAATGAATATGCACATGTATGTTAGTCTGTGTTCTTCAGAACTAGTAAGGTCTGCATAGAAAGTTACTCTAAGGAATTTGACTCACATGATTTGGGAAGGTAGGAAGTCTCACTGTCTGCCTGGGTAGCCAATCGTGTCATTTGAGCCACATCTGAAGTCCTGAGAGTCAAGGAACAGATAGTGTAGTGCCAGTCTGATGATGTTCCAGGTTAAGCACTCAGGCAGAGAGGCCACATTCCTTCTTTCTCCATCTTTCTGTTCCATCAAGCTCTTAATGGATTGGGTAATCTACTCTACCCAGTTTGCCTATTCAGATGTTAATCTCATCCTGAATTGTCCTCCTAGACTGTGTTTACTGTGGGCATACCATGGTCCAATAATGTTGACATAGAAAATTAACCATCTCAGTGTGCATGTAATAGTAGTTCCCAGGGAACGTATACACACACACACACACGCGCACGCGCACATCTCTTAACCACAGGCCCCGAAGAGTACTATCAGTGTGTAATCTTCCTCACTCCTTTTTAATGGTTGTGTAGTATAAGACTGAACATTTAAAATCATTTCCTTATTTTATTCTAATTCTTGTTAAAGTTTGCAGACCAGTGCTTTTAAGATTTACATTGTTTGAGCTATTAGGATCCTTTTGCCTGACCATTTGTTAAGGCTACCGTCAAAGAAAACTGGGCAAACCCAAACAAACAAATCAACCTTAACTACTCTCAGAATATCATTTTACTTGCTCTTATGTTCCTTTATTTCCTACACCAAATACTTCTTGGCTATCTGTTTCCCTCATCCATTCATAGAAGAAAGGGGCTTCAAAATTGTATAGCTCCTATTATTTCTTCTTCTACTAACTGTTGTCCTCAGTCGCAGTGGATCTTTCATGTGGGAAAAGCATTCTATAGCAGAAGGATCACTTATAGTAGTTGAAAAAGCATTCACATCTTACTAGATCTGTTAAGAATGGTGGAAACCAGGTATGGTGGCACATGCCTGTAATCCCAGGACTCAGGAAGCTGAGGCAGGAGAATTGCTGTGAGTTTGAGTCTCTCAAAACTAAAAGGGGGGAAAAAAAGCCATGGGACTTTAGACAAGTGACCTAACCTTCCTAAGCCTGTTTTTCCCATCTGAGTAATGGCTGTTACTTAGGCTGTGTGAGTTGTGTGTTGGTACCCAGTGAGATCACCCCCTTGAAAGAATTTGGTTAACTTTCCCTCTTTCTTCACTCACAGATAATGTCCTACCAGCTCCT
Source organism: Cuniculus paca (assembly GCA_004365215.1). NCBI lineage: Eukaryota > Metazoa > Chordata > Mammalia > Rodentia > Cuniculidae > Cuniculus > Cuniculus paca. The sequence goes on from RJWT010011490.1 coordinate 15,147, forward strand.
TCTCTCTGTGCTGCATTGTCACCTCCTGCTTCTCCTCCCCCATTCTTATGGTGTTTCTTGGCTACACATACACCTTCTCCCAGATTGAGAGAAATGTCTCGTGATTGCACTTTTCCCTTCAGCACCTGACTCATTTCTTGTCTCTGCAACCCTCATCATAAGAGTTGTCTGTTCTGCCCTTACGGTTAAGTCTTCTCTGCTCATTCATTTTTCAGTCTGCACTCAGGTTTTCCCCTGCAGCTGTACTGAATTTGCCTTTGTTCAGGTCAGCAAAACAGAAATCAGTGATAATATTAATCCTCAAGTTGACATGGCTGTTCCCTCACACCTACTTGAAATACTCTTCACTTTTAGAAGATCCCGTTCTCTTGCTTTATGTCTCACTGCTTGGTCTTTCATAGTCCCCTTTTCTGGACCTTCTGCATTTCTAGTTTTTCCTATTTTGTGGGTGAGTTTTTCCCATGTCATGGCACTAAACACTTCAAAAGTTCTACTTCTTTGTCTTCCTGCTGAACTCAAGAGCTGCTTCTGTGAGTTCATCACACTGCTTCTATGAGATCTGTGGTCTCAGACCTTCAGGGTCCTCAGCTAGGCTCCTGAGCCTTCTGTCTTCCTTTTCTGTTTGCCTCAGGGCGTTCCATCTGGTAGTGTAGTCCTGAACCCTTTAGATATGTAACCCTTTAGCATCCTTGCTTCCTCCTTTTCGTTCATGTCTAACTTCTAATCTTGGATCAAATCTAGTTGGCTTTATCATCAATGTATATTGAAAGTCTGTCTACTTTCTTTGTAAAGTAGTAGCAGCAGCAGTGCTGTTTAGGTTTCATGATGCCAGAAAGGAGAAAAAAAGGAAGATGCTGGGAAGCTGACCAGGAAAGACAGACCCAATTAAAAAGTCTAGGAACAAATGTTGAAATAAAAGGTCCAAAGGCAAGTTCGTGAGACCAGTTGTATTACTGGTATTGTTTTATATAGCCCTACATGAAACACTAGAGAGAGGTTTTCAACTCTAAATTTATAACTGCTATGGTTATTTCTGATGCTTTGAGACTCCTGAGCAGGACAGGAGGTTCTTAGTAATAGATTTATCAGGGTTTCTAAGATAGAGGACATGTTCAGTGTCTACCAGAAATAGCAAAGATGGTGGTACAGCAGCTGCTGATGAGGATGCTTAAAGTGGAGTAGTAGGTTAGTAAATATTTACACCACTGTAGCTCTTCCTTCTAATATTTTTTTGCAAGTTTACCTAAGTATTTTCAAGAATAAAACTATTAAAAAAAAACACTAGTTAATTTTCACTAGTTAACTGTACCAGTGGAAATCAGATGCCATGCAAATGGTGGTTGGTACCCAGTCTCGTATTGGCTAGTTCCCTAGATCCATTCCCACTGAGTAATGGATCCCTCAATAATGGGACCCTGCAATTGACTCAGTTTCTTTTATTTTTTATTCTACTCATAGCATTAGGGAGGGATGTTACTCTGTATCGATACTTGGTCACTTCCTCCCACTTTTGCTGTTACTTTCCTGGTCCTGGGTGTAATCAGGTCTCATCTGGGCTGTTATACCAACCCTTAGCAAGTTTCCCTGTTCCTGCTTTTGCTTCCTTGCAGTTTGTTCTGCCCAGCAGCCAAGTGATTTTGTAAACCTAAGTTGAATCCTGTTACTGTCTGACTCACAACTCTTTATGACGTCCCATTTCCCGTTTAGTCAGAGTAAAAGCTCAAGTCCTCACTGTGACCAGTAAGGCCTTCTTACCCTCTCATTGCCATACTTTCCCCACCTCTACTTGATCTAATAGTTTTCCTCCTGTTACAGTGATCCCGGCCCATTCATGTTCTTTTTGCACCTTGAATTACCATGTTGGTTCCATCTAGGGGCGTTGTGCCTGCTCTTCCGTTTCGAAGTCTCTTCCTTCAGTTATTTCATATAGTAGTTATCTTATATATGTGAATTTCACTAGTTGTTTAATTGTTTCCACCTCTGCTGCTCCATACACCCTTAACTGTAAGCTCCCTGATGACAGGGAATTGCTGGACATACAGATCCTTAAATATGACTGGGACACAGTAGTCCTCTGTACGTATTTGACGAATAAATTTGAGTAGATTAAGTACATGAAGATCCATGTTAATGTGTAATATTATTATGAAGCTGATGAGGGGGTGGAACTCTCATATTTCTCTCTAGTTCCATGTTGAATTTCTGTATGTTAAAATCCTTGGTTGTCATTTTTCTCTTTGGATCACTAACATTTCGCATACTTGTTCATTGTAAGAGGTACTAAAACTTGTAGCAAATCCTTACTCTTCTTTTTTCACTTGTGTCCTCTGCAAATAGGCTGATTCCATAGTAATTTGGAGTTCTAGTTTTTGTAAAATAATTCTGAAGGATTGTTTGTGTTGAGTAAACTACGCATAGGATTTGATTTTTTAATTCTTTTTGGGAATTTGGTCGTACTCTCAGTTCAGCACTTAGCAAGGTATTTGTGAATTTGATGCTGTTACACACTTACGCTCTGCCCCTTTCCTCATTGATTTCATAAGTTACAGTTTTCTATAGTAAAAATGCAAACCTGTTTCCTTTCTTTTCATACATCTTACTGTAGTTTACTTTATTCAAGTTGTTAATTTAGAATATAGTTTTTAGATTTACTAAAGGTAGTAGCTTTCTACTTGAGTAAAACCCCTGAGAAAGTACCTCAAGATGGATTTAACATGTAATTCCTTTTAAAACCCCTTTCTTACTGCTTTATGATTTCCTGATTCAAAATGTGCTTGATTCTTGATCTCTCTCTTCTCTTTTCTTTTTCCTTTCCTTTCCTTTCCTTTCCTTTCCTTTCCTTTCCTTTCCTTTCCTTTCCTTTTCCTTTTCCTTTTCCTTTTCCTTTTCTTTCTTTCTCTCTCTCTTTCTCTCTCTCTCTCTCTCTCTCTCTCTCTCTCCCTCTCTCTCCCTCTCTCTCTCTGTCTCTCTCTCTCTCTTTCTCTCTCTCTCTCTTTCTCTTTCTCTTTTGCCAAGAAACAAAACTCACCAACTTCCTGAAGGAAGAAACATTAAAATTCTGGTATTGGTTTTGTTATAAAAATTTAACCTGGAATAAGCAACAGAGGCTCAAAAGTCTTGTATCTTAATTTACTTTTGCAAAAATATATAAAGTATTCCCAACAGTTTCTAATTTTGGTTATCCTTTACAGTTGCTGTTGTGTGATACAATTTCCTGTTTTTAAAAAAAAGGTTGGAATTATTATAAGTCTTTTAGAAATAGGACTTGCTAACAAATGCAGAGATAGTGTGGAAGAGGATCAAGAAATATGCTGGATCAATTGGGACAGAAGATTTTTCTTTTTTTGTTTTCTTACCACTTATGTAGATTCTTTCATAAACTAAAGTACACTAAATAGAACTGGACTCTAATAGTCATAAAAAGTTTCTATGTAATAAATTGGTTATTTTAATGAAAGTCTACATTCATGGGTGAACTGTGGTTAATAAGTGAATTCACTCTGTTTTGTTGTAATTGTTTATATAACAAAACATAATTCAGTATGAAAAATTTATGTGTTTTTCGTTACCAGATTTTAGGCCAGTTCTTAAATTATGTTTCTGTAATAAAATTTTAATCTGTATTGGGGTAAAGTAGGAATGTCATTTTCTTTATTGTAGAGTTCAGATACAATCTAAAATACTGCTTAGTTGGAATATTATAAACAATCACTTTTTATTTCAGTTATCATTTATAATGTTTCTTAGGCTATTAAGCTGCCTTTCATAGTCATTGCAGTTTAAACAATTTAGCTTTAATTTATAAAAAGATTTAAATTGAAATCCTGGTGTATCTTAGGTAATCATTCAGAATGTGAGTTGGCTTAAAGGCATCAGAGATGTAATTATATTGATTGTAATTATATTGATCCCAATATAATTAAAAATATTTTGGTTAAGATTAACTTATCCTTGCTATCAGTTGGTTTTTTATGATATATCTCATAGAAACATTCATCAAAACAGATGGCCAAAATGGAATATACATTTAATACCCAGAAATTGTTTCCCTGCCAACCATCTTGGCCCCAGCAGTTCAAGACGTTCTTGGCACAGTAGAAGTTGAGGTGTAGCACCTGAGGCATAGTCACTGTGCTTTGCGTGGCCATTTCTCCATCATTTTGGATTATAAAACAGGTGCAGAATCTCACTTCCCATAATCAAGAATTTCTTTTTTTTTGGCAGCGGTTTCTCTTTAGTTATTCTTTGGTTGACTAGACAACTTTGAGGCTTCCTCCTGAACCTGTTAGTTCCCTACGCCTTCTAATTTAGGATTTTGAAGCCTTCCTTTCTTCTGTACTGGGAGAGGCAAGAAAATACAGTGGGTAAGCAGTGCCATTTGATGATTCATTTTCTTTTTATGTGCGTTCTTTAAAAGTAACACGGAACATTGGGAGGCCCTGCATTACACACTTGATACAGGAAAAGTTGTAATTGAGTATAGACAAGGATTTAGGTTTATATGAAATTATGGCGTGTCATAAAAATACATGTAATTTTGTGATTTGGGAGGAGTTCTCCAATTGGGAAGGTAGGGAGGATGTTATAGCTTGTGTTTAGATGTTTCCCTATAGTTTCATGTGGCATAGGTGGGGCTTTTTCAGAGGTAGCTGGATCTAGAGTATGTGACTTTGGAATTGATTCATGGTGCAATGCTAGGCTCAAAGGCACTAGGATTATGGGTATGAGTGCTACCCGCCCTAAGTAGTGTAGATAAGATAAAAGGAACAGAAAGAGCTGTGGTTGTCCCTTGTTGTTTTTGCTACTTTCCACTCACTGTAAACTCTTGCCCCTATGCCATGTGCCACCCTGCCTTGGAGCCATCTGATTGTAGACAGATAAACATTTCTTCCTTTAATTTTGGTGTCAGGTATTTTGTCTCAGCAAGGAGAAAAGTAACTAAGACAAAATTTGGTACCAGCAAAGTGGGGTTGTTGCTTCAACCATACCTGACCATGTAGTTCAGGATCCTTTGGGACTGGCTTGTGGGAAGATATTGGAAAGGTTTGGAGATGCCAGCTGAGAAAGTAGAGCTGGCACACCTTAGGTGAAACTCGATGGCAGATTCTGATCAGAGCTCAGAAGACCAGAATGCTGACCAAAACAGTGCCGGTAAAGAGTAGGCTCACAAAATTTCTGCTGGCAAGAAGACTTCATTAACATTGGACTCCAGGCAATGTGTTCTGGCGTGGCAGAAAGTTTGTCTGCATTTTGCTCATGTTGGAAGACTGCCTAAGACTGAGATTAAGGACAGTGGACTAATTAATGTGGCAGACAAAATTTCATGGCTATCTAATGCTGAGGTTGTGACAGCACTACTTTTGGGGGCTTTTAGCCACATTTATGTTGAAAAGCAAGAGCAAAGAGCCCAGCAGGATGATTTAAAACATTGTGAGTTTGCCCAGAAAGGAAACTCCAATAAAGCTGTGGACTGCAAAGATAAAACGGGAGATCTTGGTTGCTGAGAAGAAACAAAATAGAAAAGTGGCCTGAGAGCATCACAAGAAGCAGCAGGACTCCATCCTTTGCAGCCTCAGAATTGCAAAAGTGACAGATTTTGGTTTGAGAAGAGAGCCCCAGAACACCATGGTCCAGAATAGCAGTGGCCTAGATAATTTTTTCCTTTGGATTTGGTTCATAGGCACTTGACCGCTACAGGCAAGAGAGCAGGAAACCTGGCTACTGCGCTAGCTAGTAACAGATCCTGGTGTCACCTACCTGGTGCAAGTTTTAGAATCATGAAGAATGCAAGAGTTGTATGGTCAGGAAGATTCCACCCAGATTTCAGAAGAAGGCCTGGGAGGCCAGGCAGTGTTCCTAATAGTAGGGCAGTGTGTGAAGATGTGAGTATAATGTCAAAGGTGCAGTAGAGACTCCAGAAGTTTGAAGAAGCCAGGAAATGTGGATTGTCTGAGGAAAACTGCAAGGAGTTAGCAAAGCCCGTCAAGAGAGAAGCTGTAGGAACTATGATCACCCAAAGTGCCACACGGGTGGAGCCATCTAAGCCCTTCGGAGTTCACAGCTTGCCACAGATTGCCAAGTATGCAGGAAGTCGAACTGTGAGATTTAATGTTTGCCCTGATGGACTTTGGTCTTTTTCTCCATTCCTTGCTATCTTCCTGTTTGTAACTTTTAGAATGGAAATGTCTTTCTTGTGCCATTGAATGTTGGAAGTGTTTAACTTTCTCTTCATTTGTACAGGGGCTTTGCAGCTAAGAGTTTGCTTTTAATATCAGAGGAGACTTTTGACTTGGACTTTTCAGTAATGCCAAAATTGTTAGGAGTTTGGCAACTCTTGGAGATGAACTAAATGCTTTTTTGCATAAAGGGTTGCACATGAGTCTTGGGGAGCCAGGGGCAGAATGTTATGACTTGTGCTTAGCTGTCCCCCCAAAGCCTCATGTGGTCTTAGAGGAAGCTTTTTTGGAGGTGGCTGAATCTAGAGTGATGCTGGAATTGATTCATGGTGCAATGTTAGGATCAAGGGTACTAAGACTTGAGTGTGTGAGTACTACCCACCTTAAGTAGTCTGGGTAAGATAAAAGGGGCAGAAAGACTCTGTTAAGAACCTTTGGTTTTGCTACCTTGTGGAGACCATGAACTGTTTTCTGCAATGCCCCTCTGCCAAGCCACCCTTCCTTGGAGCCAGTCAATTATGGGCTGAAACCTCTACAAACTGTGAGCTACATAAGCCTTCCCCCTTTAACTTTGGGTGTTGAGTATTGTGTCTCAGCAATGAGAGAAAAGTAACTAAAACAGAAGAGGTGTCTGACTATTGAGACAGTATTTGTAGAAAAGCATACTGGTGTTTTTTGACATGAATGCTTGTTTGGAGTGATGCACGGTAGAGGACTGGTGGAGGCATTCTTCTGGGACACCTGTATAAACAATATATTGCCATAATTTAAACTATGCAGGTCTTCATTAAATTGTGAATATTTAAAAATATTTTAACTATGTGAGATAATTATGTGAGATAATAGATATATAAATTAGCTTGATTGTGATCATTTCACAGTATATATCAAGCCATGTCATATGCTTTCAATTCGTGCAGTTTTGGGGATCAGTTATACCTCAGTAAAACTAGAAAAAAATTAGATAATGCGCAAAGTGTCCAGTACTTTCTGTTTATTTCTATGTACTTTGACTTTTAAACACTTTGTACTTTAAATTCATTTATTACTGAATTCAAGTGCATTCTTCCCCTCTTCCCTATTAGAAAGGAAGGTAAAAAACAATTTAAGATGCAGTGGATAGAATTATTTTATAACATTGAATAAATTTTAAATACCTAATTTCCCTTTGTTTACATTGAATATTATGACCATATTGATGAGAGGAGTTACTCCTGAAACTTGGCTTGAGTTCATATATGTTACCAGAAATTTCTGTAAATTCAATTTGGAATCAACACGTGGGCACCTTTTCATTTTCAGGTTCTAAAATACAGAAAATCATAATCTACTTTAAGCTTATTATAAATGATGCTGCACTTGTTTACATGGGTAAAATGACTCTATCAAAGTAGTATATTGAAGTTCATGTTAATGTTTGCTATTTAATGACACCTAATCATATTCAATGAAGGGTTATGCTAAACTGAAGAGAAAATGTGTTACCCAGGCAACTACCTCAGGCAGACTAGAGATCCAGGCATATGGCTCTATAGTGCTCATTATTTCAGCATCTTTAAGCATAAAGAACCACACATGTAATTGACTGTGAAAAATTACTACTCAGTTACTGTATTGTGTGGTCATAATAGAAGTAAATGAATACGTCATTGTTGTTGGGACAAGTCTGTTGGGAATCACTTATAGACTCTACTATTTAAGAAGCAAAAATACAATAAGAAGAAAATAGCTGGTTTAATTAACATGTAAAAATTGGGTTAATTTGAATTCAGCTGGCACAGCAGATATTAATGTTGGCTGGTTTTTGGTGATATTCTGGCTGAAGCTTGTGTACTATTTCTTCTTGCCCACACTGCAAATAATTTTATTTTTTAAAATGATAAGGGCTGTTTCAGTCATCTAATCGTTGCTTTGCCAAGG
>RJWT010011491.1:0-23260 GCA_004365215.1 Cuniculus paca
ACAAGGAAGGCAGTTTGCTCCACCGCATGCTCCCTACCATCACACATCCTGCCTGGTTGCCACAGCTCAAAGCAATGGGGCCAACTGATCAGGGATCAAAATCTGTGAGGCAAAATATTTCTTTCCTCTCTTTAAGCTAATTATCTCATGAATTTTGTTATAGCAATGAAAAGATGAATCACATACTACCCAATTGGAAAACAATACAATACCAATAGAATCAAACTGTACTCTATATAGATACACAATTGTTATCTGCCAATAAAGGAAACACTTTAAATGTGATTCCTGACCTAAGTGGGTAGAGAAGTCTGAACTGATATAGAAATTCCAATGAAAGTTTTGTCATAGTTATAACAATTTTTCTGTGCAGTTGTAATAGAAAATAAATGCATATATAACCTTGTTAACTTGATGAATTCATTGTGGTTTAATTAAAATCATTAAGAAATAGAAGTTAAAATTTGAAAGACTCCTTAAATTTAGAACATCTTGTCTACTTTTCTCACTTTGCAGGTAGGGTAACTAAAGTTAAGTGGGTACCCATAGAGAAGAACAGTTCAATATTTTAAAATTGCTTCTCCTGAAGCAGCAAATATCGGAGGGTAATACACAGACTGTGCTAAGTGTTTTAATGCCATCTATCTTTCTTTCTATGAGTGACATAATTTAATTATTAATTACTGAAGAGACACCTATGTCATTTTGAAGCATTGTTATAAACTGTGTTTACAAACATTTCCTTACAGACATTTGCCACAGTTTTGTTTTGTTTTTTAAGATGCCCAGAAGGGCAATTATGTGTTAGAAATTTCATATATATCTCCCAGTTCTATAGATCTCACCAGTGTTTCTCTAAAGATATTATACAAATTTACTCTCTTACCAGCAGGACATGTGACTTTCAGGGTTATTTTATATATGGTTATTCTATATAGTAAACGGGATTCTATGCATGACTTTGTCAGTTTTCTTTGGGGAAAAAATGTTACACAGTATTAAATCTGGATGACTGGTAAATCAAATTCTTTACACTTTTCTTTTACATGCAATTGAAGTAGCTCTGAGTTTCTAATTAATTTCATTTATATTTGATAAGAATATTTTCAATGAAGAGAAAATGCCAGGGGGAGGTCAACAAAACCAAGTCAATTTGGGAAATCCCCAAGAATTTATTGTCATTATTTTTTAAAACTACTAAATGACCATAGATATTTTTTTCTGTGTCAACCTATGCTCCTTTATTATTTCTCCATTTGCTATTTCTTCAAGTATAAATATCTAAGAGAAACAAACAAACAACAACAACAACAACAAAAACCTTTTCTTGGGAGTTTAGCTCAGTGTAGTAAGCAGCTGCCTGGCAAGCACAAGATCATGAGTTTAATCCCCAGTACCAAAAAACAAACAAACAAACAAACAAACAAAAAAAAAACACCTTTCTGTTGCTTTTGCTCTTTATACTGATGCTAGACAGGAAAGGAATTGTTGAAACTCCTTTGCCCTGTGCTGATTAGCCAGATGACCTCCTTTAGGTTGTAAACAATTTTGCTATGTGATTATTTTTTTCATTTCCTTTAAGCACTTGCATCTCAGCCCGAAGGTTGTCTCTGGACTCAGGGACATGCAAGGCCCATGAAGGTGGGTGGACGTGCCTAGTTTTTCGTGTCTCCAAGAGGCATTTTCAACCAGCCAGGGTAGGAGTTCCCCCAGATCCCTGAGACTCTGCAGAGTGTGTTCTATAGTCTCTCAGAGAGAGCTCCTGGGAACAGCACCACAACTACCCTTGGTGGTCACCTGGCCATTAAGGTACCCTTATTTCTCTTTCCCGCTAACTCTCCTGCCTCACCAGGACTCTAGACTCACATACAAGTAAGCCACTTGGATATGAATGCTTGCCTCAATCCTGCTTTCAGGGTTATCTAAATTAAGATAATTCAGATTCTAGTCAATCTGATACCTGATCCGTCATCACTACCATCAAGTTCTCCAGTTTTCCAGCATCCTCCTGTCTTTTAAAATTCAAGTAATTGTTTCTGAATTTCTGAGACAGCAGATGGGAAGAAGCAGCCCCGTAATCTATATAGATACACAATTGTTAACTTCCCAGCTACAGCCTGCTTCTCTGAACCCTGCACCAGTAAGCAGCTTCAGATCCTCTGGGTTGAGATCCTCTTATTACCTGGTGCTTTGCCCCAGATAACAGCACTGCGTTAGCTCAGCTCCCCCAAAGTCCCACATGCCTCTTATCTTTAAAGTCTTTGCAATTTGAATTAATACAGTGGGTCATAGAAAAGTACAAGAAATTCCTTAGCATTGTACGTTGGATTTCCCTGTCCTAAAAATCCATGAATTTTCCCCAGTCACTAGACACAAACCTATTTCAGTATATTGTCTCTGTGTGATCAGAGACAATTTCCATTGCAAGTAATAAAAACCAATGATTTAGGACGATTTCCATTGCAAGTAATAGAAACGCAAACCAATGTGCTTTAAAGAAAAAAAAAGCTACACTATTAGCTTGCATAATGACAAGGCGTAAGTATGGACTTCAACAAAAGCTGGGTTGAAAGAACTACATATTTTTAGAACATAGTGACCCTCAAAGTCTGTCTCTCTATTCTCTTGTGCTATGTGTTGGCTTCATTTCCATGCAGGTGCTTCCAATCTTTGGCAATGTGACAGTGAGCTTACATCCTGCCAGTCTGGCAACTTCACAGGAAAAGGAGTGCCTCTTTCCCAACGTTTCCAGAAAAGGTCTGACATTTTCCCTGATGATTCAAAATGAATCATGTGTCCATTGAAGGACCAATCACTGTGGGCAGGAGTATCCAGCCAATCCCCACTCTGGACAAGGTTGGAGGGAGGAAGTTGAGCTCGCCATGGGTGTCATTCTCATAGGTGAGAAATGAAATATTCACACAGAAATGTAGCACAGAGTCTAAAGGAAAGTTTCTAAAATGACCCTCAAAACAAAACTACATTTTCAATTTTTTTCTCAGAGGAAAGAAAAAAATTGTTATCAGACTCTGAATTTGTATTTGAATGTTTAGAGCCACAAAGTTGCATTTAGCTGGAGACTACTAGTCAGATAATAACTGAATCAAAAGGCAGGGTGTGCATTTTTGTATATAGGGATGGACATCATATGATGAGAAGACTTTGTCATTATTTCATATTTCTCTGCTAATGGAAAAGAGATTTTCAGTTTGGAATTCAAAATCTAAAGCCAAATTTTGAAGATTTTTATTTGGTCTGAAATTGATGAAGAAAAATATTTCAAAGTTTTTCATGAAAGCCAATGATGGAAAAGGAGAATTATTTCTGAAATATTCCTCTGGAAGAGAGTCATTTAAATATAACAAGAAAGATGGAACACATTCTTGCGGAGTAAAGCAGAAACATTAGAAGGACACAAAGAAGATATTCCTGTAGAGAGGGGAAAGAAATTAGAATTTAATAGCAAATACAAGATTATGAACTCTGCCAATAAGAAAAAAGTGGGATTTGAAAAGCACAAAGAAATTTATCATTTAAATAAGATGGTTTTCAAGGAAGATACTCAGGAGCTGCATGCATCTTAATAATAACAAGAATTCACAGCAATTCTCACAAACTTTGTAGCAACTCTGAGTGATATGCTATTTCTGTATTGTTTTACAGAAGTATGCACTGTACCACAAGTAATAGAAAAGAAATATTAATTTATTACACAAATTTCAGGCTGCATGTCTTTGTTGATAACTAAAGAGTAAAAACATTCAAATCATATATTACTTGGGTAGTTCATCAAATGTTTCATTAGATTGACATCTTTATAACTTTGCACTCAAAGTGTCTCAATTAATGATGCTTAACATTTTTTCTTGATAAAAATAGTCATTATTGCTTGCCTGAGCCTCTTAGTTCTTTGAAAATTATAGGACATAAAGTGAAAATCAAGTGACCAAATCAAAACCCTTGGCTAGATTAGCTGCAGGGTTAAATAACTTAATCATGTGCTTGATGTACTTTAAAGCAACCTCCATGAAGTGGAGATAAATATAAAGTAACCCCTGCATTGAACTATCTACTATCAAGCTTGGAAATGGTGAGATTCCATTGATGCTCAGATAATAAGTTGGTGAGTTAACCTGGATAGTAGTTGCAAAGATGGTGACTTCTTTCTCGAATATTTTAGTTTCCCTTAAAACTCTTTGATGGAATACTCATCTTTGATTTTGTCTAAATATTTATTCCCAAACAAAGTACTTATTTTCGAAAGGCTACCAGGAACAACCAACCTATTCCATAGAGTCCCACAGGGAAATTGGGTGGGATACTTGCCATCATCAGAGTTGAATGGGTCTAAGAAGGTAACTCCTGAAGACAGATAAACATCACAAGGTTTGAGTACTTCTCTGTATAGTATCCAAACCTCTCTGGTCTGGAATTCACATGAGATCGCCCTCCTGCGAGGCTTCTCATCCTTTCCAATCACCACCAACCATAAATAACAAGGCAGTAGGCTTTCTTCACATGTTTGGACAGTCCAGGTTCTGTCCCTGGCTGAAACCACTGCCCACCAAGGCATACAATGAAAGAAAGCTCCGTTGAACTCATTTCAACCTTAAAAAAATGTTTAGATACACTTTAAAATAATTTCAGACTGGTTATAATTTTTATCCAAGCTGTTACAGCAACAGACACCATGAACTAAAAGCCTTAATCTTGAGAAAACAGTAGTGATAATAGCAGTAACAAACAAACATCAACAACAAAACAGCAAAATTCGGTTAAAAGGAAACTAAAAGACAGTACAATTCAGGAATTATTTTGTCACAAGCAGTCAGTTATAGCTTCCAGCGCTTGCAAATGAACTTGTAGGTCAGTAATATCCTTGTCTTCTAAACTTTGGTTCTTGGCCGTGCGAGAATAAGACTAGAGAAAAGTTGTGAAACTTCGCTCTTTTTCTTAACTTTGAGACCAAATGGAATACAGGGTTAAATGAAATTTGTAATTAAAATGGACCTCGTTGATTTCTCATTTTTCGAACACTGAACCCAAATATCTGGTTGTATCTTCCCGTGTGTCATAAGGGGAAAACATTCTATAAAATCAAAGGGGAGCCCGGAACATCTGCTTTGCATCATATGGCTGATCTCACCTACTAAAAAGATTTTGCTCCTAGTGACTCCTTTCAAAATTTAAGTATGGTGTAATGTATAATCTAAAGAATATTTATTTTTTCCACAGATAAAATCAACCTTCCAATGATTAGTATTAGATGTATGATTAGACATATTTGGATACTACCTTGACCCAACATTCTGTTCAAGGAAATACTATCAATAAACATTCTTTCAATTACTATTATATTTCAAAATGCATACATTATAAGTCAGGTCTAATATCATGCATATTTAGTAAGAGTATCTTTAATGTGTCCTTCAAGTTCAAATTAGGAGGAGATTATCAAATATATTAGCAGAATAAAAACTTTGAAACATGACTTTGATTCTTGTGCACTATATTTCCTAATTTATTTTAGAAAAATGTGAGTTTCTTAGAAAGCAGAAACCGTTTTAGAGGTTCATTGTGTTCTAAATTGTTTGCTTCAAAATTGGCAATTTTGTAATGTACATTTTTCCTATCTTGAAATAAACATTTTTCATTAATATGTTTTTTCACATTAGCTGTAAATTTCTTTCTGAGTAATTAATTGCTAGTAATTCAAGCATTTGTTTTCATTGTAAATTTTTCAAATCACATTTTCTAATTCATTTCTGCATGCTAGAAATGCTATTACTTTTTATATTATGTTTATATATGCTAATTTTCCTGATTGTTAATTACTTCTGATAGCTTCCAATTAATTCCCTTTGGATACATATTATTTGTTTTGAAAAGTAAAAATGGACAGTAACAATAAAAACGCCTACTAATTAGGTTCACAAAATCTTATTATTTTATTTTTTTGCATTGTTTTGAATTTTTAAAGAAAATGCTGTTGAAATTTCATGTGTATCAGAATTAAATTTCACCCTTTTGTCAGCAGTATCCACTATCAAGAAATTGGGGCTTATAATTTTATGCATTTTTATGCTATTACAAAATTGCATAGACCTGTGTGTTTTAAATATACATAAATATACAAATGACATGTGTGTAGTCTTCACCTTTAACAAAATATGTTTTATTCAAAATATTCCTGTTACACATTTGTCTGCTTTTTACTTATTTTGGTGTCATTTAAATGTATCAAACTATATTTATCCAATCTCTTTGTGGGGGAGGAATATTTTGATACTACATATTACACAGGAATATACATCCTAGGCTGGGCGTGGTGGCTCATGCCTGTAATTCCGGCACTCAGGAGGTTGAGACAGGAGAATTGCTGCAAGTTCAAGGACAGCCTAAGCTACAAAGTGAGTTCAAGGCCAGTCTGAAAAGCATGGTGAAACACTGTTTCGAAAAGACAAAAAAAGAAAAAGAAAAAAGAAATATACATCCTTGTACAAAGGCTCCTTATATCTCTCTGACAATTTTTGAAATTTCTTCTGTGCTATATTTCTTGAAAACATTTGAATAACATGTTTTGTTTTTTGTTTGTTTGTTTTTTGTTTTTTTGAGACAAGTTCTCTCTCTGCAGTTCAGGTTGACCTTGAACTCACTTTGTGGCCCAGACTGGCCTTGAACTCACAGTGATCCTCCTGCCTCAGCCTCCCAAGGACTGGGATTACAGGTATGTGCCACCACACCTGGTTGAATAGCATTTTTTAAGTAAAAATCGATATCTATATTTTCAAAATTTTAAAGTTTAAAGTTGTATGTAGTATTTGGTGGCAAAACATCAATTTTATTTGTATTCAATGTTCTATTTTTAACCCATTTAATTACTTCTTCTTTGAATTTTCTTCCTAACTTTATTACTCTATTTTTAAAGATTAGCAAGAGGGTGTCTGCCTGGTGAGTGCAAGGTCGAGAGTTCAATCCCTGGTCCAAAACAAAACAAAACAAAAAAAAGATTACCAAGAGGAAAGTAAAAGTTTCTTAGCATATGTTTCATATGCACACAGCCAATACCCAGGAGATAAGTAGCCACTCTCAAAGAGGTGACTTAGAACTCTGGCTTCTCTAGCATAATTAACAAAGAGCAGTGCACTTTTAGGGAAGTAAGATAAATGAAATGAGCCATGAATCTAGAAGGCAGCAAATTATGAATAAAAGTTTAAAAGAAGGTTGATAAAAGTTATTTGTAAATCTTGTTATGTAGCTTCCTCTGCTGAAGTGTCCTGGGTGTTGAGAGTCTAAGTTTGTCTTCTCTGGTCAACCTTTCTCCTTCCTACTTTTGTAAATTGATGTCCGACTCTTAACTAGTGGAGAAAGGAAAGAGGATATTCATATCTATTTCTCCTCAACTCCTTTAGCCCAAAGCATGCCCAAGTGTTACATTTTGGTGGCATTTATACTAGCATTCACATGTTTGCTTGTTCCTCTTAGTTTGAAGTTCTGTCTTTGCTAGGGGAAATTCACAATTTATTGTCATTAATATTTCTTAGTTTTTGTATTCATTAAAAATTATACATGGGATGCTAGAAATAAAGGTCAAAAATTGGCTCATACAGATCACATTTTTTTTTCTTATAAGAATGTTTGAAGTGGGATAGATTTAGGTGAGGGTCTTATCCCCTCCCAATTTATGTGGTTTTGGTTTGATAAACCACTGTAATGTGAAGATTTAATAGGCAGATATGCTTCTTTAGTTCTTAGCAATTTTTCTGATTACAGATAATCATCTTTCTGCTCTGTTTTATTCTTTCTCCAATTTTGAAACTCCTGTTAAGCAGATGTTTGAAGATGCTATTCATCATGTTTATTCATTTCAACCTCATAAATTACACTCTTAATTTTCATTCTTTGTTCCTTAAGAATATTCCTCTGACCTATCTCATTGTCATTTCTCCAATCTAGTCCATAGAATATTCTGCCATTTTACACACACAGACACACACACCCACACACCCACACACACACACACACACACACACATCTGTGTTTATAAGTTCTAAGAATCCTAATGGTTTGTTTCCTTGGCACAGTTTATCTGTTCTTATTGGACACAGTGGTCTTTTAAATAACTCTTGGGGCTAATTTGTGAGAACTTATTTGAAGATGGTGATTTTGACAGAAATTATTGTTTAATATGCAGTGAAATTTAGATAGTTGCTGAAGTTATCACTTCAAAGACTAAAACTAAATAGTGCTATATTTTGTGTCTGGAATATGTCATAAAGGCCCATGCAATAATGGTTGGTCCTTAGCCTATGGTGCTTTCAGGAGGTGGCAGAACATTTAGGAGGTAGAACCTCATAGAAGGAAGTTAGGTCATTGGGGGCCTGACCTGGAAGGGAATATTGAAACCACTTCTGGTTTTTCCCTTTCAATTCCCAGCCACCATGAGATAAGGAATTCCTCTGCTGCACACCCTCAGTGGGAGGACCTTACCATGGGCACCAAATCGATGGGCCAATCAACCACTGATTTAAAGCTCAAGAACTCTGAGCCTATATGAACCTTTCCTTTTTAAAAGCTGATTTATCTCAAGTATTTGTCATAGCAATATAAAGTTGTCAAACACAAATTGGTAGCTGCACTGCTCTTTCTTAACTCAATAAGTATTCCGCACAATCTCATTTTAGTAGGGCTCATCCCACAGGACTGTTCTCCAGCTCAAAACTCTTTTTATGCTTCCCCGAGGTCAGATCTCTGTCACAAATACTAGTCAGTACCTTTATTCTGACTGAGAAAGAGGCCATAGATGATTCAGACTCTGTTCAACATCTCAGTCACAGAACTCATAGCAAAGCTCTACCTTGTGCTGATTCTTATCCTTATGTAGAAGGGACTTGGTGTAGGGGCAGGGGATAATGCTGCCTATAAACCTCACAGAGTATAAATACACAAGCGACATCCCTTTCAAAGCCAGCCTTTAATTAACTCCTCGGCTACTCTGGTTCCTGTTGAACTTGAGGGTTTTCCTTGCAGGCCCCATTAGGAAATGCTCACCATCTCCATCAGTGTCTGCTCTCTACGTTTTGTGTTTCATTTTTCCTGTTATGTTGGTTCCTTGAATTTCATGTCATTTTCCTTCTGCCAAAAATTTTTAAACTTCCAGTCTAATTTAGATACCTTGGTCCTTTCCATGCCTATTATTGACCTACTTTCCCTTTACGTTTTTTGGTCATTTCAGTAATAAGGGGAGTGAGGCAACACAACTTAGTATCTTTATCAAAATAAATTCCCCATTATTAGAAACTCTTAAATTCCTTTGAAATTGAAAAGTCTTGACGTATTCAAAATTCTCTTCTCCCAAGCAGCTGTCATATGGGCTTTGCCAAATTGCACCGCTAAGTTCTGAATGCTCCACTTTCTTTAGTGATCTCATACAGTTTATTGGCTATTGTATTAGGTGATTGTCCAAAGCTATACGATGTGTACATGTGTACCTAAATGATGATAATTGTCTTTAACACTTGTCTTTAACACTGATTAGGTGTCAAGCATCTTGCTAGTTATTTTACCTGCTTCACTTTCTTTAACGCTCATGAAATATGAAACATTAAAAGTTTCACTTTACAAATGGGGAAACTAAAACTGAGAACACTTTAGCCCTGTGTCCCCAGCCATGTGAATTTTGGAGCCAGGATTGCTTCCATGCTGAGATTCCAGAACGAACGAGTATAAAAACTCTTCTATATTGCTAATCGTGTGTTTATAATTATTTATCCAAGCAGCAGTTAGGACCTCATGTTCTCTCTTGTATTGAAAAAGTAGTAGAAACACAAAGACTCTTGGATACTTCTGCACTGAGTAGCCAAACATTAAATGGCAAAGTAAATTGCATATGGGAAAAGTTCCAGTAACTCAGAGGTAAGAATAAATTGCAAATTGCCACATGGAAACTTACCGGTGTCTGATGATCAAGATGGTTTTCTAAAGATTTTCGTAAGGATAAAACAGTGCCTGACATTTTTTCAGATTTATCTGAGTCAGATGTTGATAACAGGACCGGATCTAAATAAACACCTTGCCCGTTTTCACATCAGAAATATGCCTTGAGGTGTCTTTATTTCTTAAATTCCATATTCTCAAAGGTTTTCTTATAAGTTCTTTGGTCAGTCTGAAACTCTAACCGGGTCTTTCTAGACTTCATAATTCATGATCAACTTCCATTTTAATTGTTAACATGACAAAGTCCTTCCACTTTACCCTGAGTGTTTTCAGGCAAAACAAAACCAAAGCAACAAACAAACTGAAAGCCTACATCAACAGACTTAGAGTGGAGCCATAAGGCCAGGAATTTACCTCAGCAGCATAAGCGTCTGCCTGGCAAACGTGAGGTTGTGAGTTCGATCCCCGTTATTAACAGAAAAAAAAAAAAAAGAAATGCAGCCATATCCAAATCTTGTGTCTACCTCTCATGTTTCCCTGAGTAAGTGGTTTGATATCTCTGAGTTTTCTTTTCCAAATCTTTAACAGTAAGACTAATATATTTAGGATTTGATAAAGTTAGATTAAAGGACATTTTTAAGCATTCCTTCTACATCTATATTTAGAAGAACTTCTACATTCATATCATGGCATAAATAATTGTGTCCCTGCTGTCTCTTCTCACTGTAAAAGGCTTTTAATTTTCACACAGTGCAATTAACCTAAATAATTGTTTTTTTTTAATTTACCTTTGACATTGCAAAGCCACTTAATTCTTTTAAGAGATTTTATTGACAGATCCTTGCCTTAACTTTCCTTTTATGTCCACGTACATTTTTCTCCAATCTTTGGCTAAAGCAAAAAAATGATTTTGTTCTACTCTGCTTTTCCTCACCATTTTCTGTGAAAACAGTCTGGACATACTTTAATAACATTTATTATTAACATATTTTAACATTAAATCTGTTAACTAAGATATAGTGTATTCAGACTGTACTTGAGTCATAAAAAGACCGGAAATCTGCCTTTACATCTCATGGAAATGTCTTATGAAATGTCTAGTAATACACCCGCCTAATTGCAATTTCCTGTAACTTTGAGTAGCTTTTAATAAAGCTTATTCTTTTTATGGTTTACGATAGCCTGACTTCTGGATTGTGCGATTTGACATCAGAAATAACTTAGATGAGATTATTTCCTTGAATTTTTTACTCCCAGGATATGTGCAGTCACATTCTTTTTCATAATGAATGAAAAAAATTAATAAAACCCTCGAGCAATAAAAGGACCACAATTCCACCAATTCAAAATAATTGTGAGGCTTGGCTTGGAGCCAGATACAAAGAAAACGTTAGAAAGGGCGCCCCAAGTTTACTTTCAACCCGGGGCGGTAATGAGAGCCCTGTAGAACAAACGTGTGCCTAAGCAAGAGTCCTGCTGAGACCGCGCTAATGAACCCAAAATGCGTTCTTCGAACTCTGCTGATCATCGCTCACACAGTTTCAGAAGCGCTGTGAACAACGGCTTCTTAAGTTAAACATTGACCCCATCTTGTTTTAACCAGAATTTCCTTTATAAAGTACATTTCTTCCGTTCATGTTAGGGATTCCTAAGTCAGATAAATAAAATCATCTATGTGCACGAATCCACATGGAAGTTTTGGGATATTTTTCCTTAAATCTAAAAGGACCAGGTTAGTTCAGAGTTAGAAGGCAGGGTAAAAATAATCCACTTCAGGGTAGTTTCTCCCTCAGGTTTTATTACTGCCAAGTAAATGTGCCAAGTAACAAAGAGTGCATGGAAGGTACCCGTTTTGGAATCACTGAGCATCTGAACATGGCTTCCGCTTTACCCTTGACTGACACTTTGGCTGGTTTTAGAATTTAGGTAAAAATATTTTCTTTTTTCCGAAAATCAGTGAAAACCTTACAGAAAATATATAGTTCTGGGATCCAGAATTGCTAGGTGAGTATGGTCTCAGACTGAGTTATATTTCTTTGTAAGAAGTCAGTATTTCTTTCCAGACATTTAAAAATTTCAATGACTTCTGCATATCCTTGATGTCCTAAAAGTTCACGGGTGACACAGCGGCAGGCTCTACCCCTCTCTTCCTTTTTCTCTTTCCCTCTCTCTCTCTCTTTTTGTTTGGCATTTGTTGATACCTCTTAAATCTTAGAATTCATGTTATTCAGTTCTGTAAAAGTTATTATTAAAATAATTTATTTATACTTATTTAAACTTCATGTTTAATTCTATTTTTCAGTGATTTCTTTATTACGTATTGCACATCCTGAGCATATTATATTTTATCATTCTTTGGGCATATTCTCTCTATTTTTCTCTTTCACACACACATATGTACACACACTCAGAAGCCTTGCTCAAATTTACTTTTTATTTCTTCCATGGAATTAGTCTTTGTTTTTCTGCACAGTGTCAAATTTTTAGTTTCTACAGTCACTTTCCTGGATGTTCTTTGTTCATGACTGTTTTTCTCTTTTTCTAGTGAAAAGATTTTTGTCAGGGAGTCATATTTCATAATTTTGTCTACTTTTCAGCAATCAAATATTCCACACATAAGTGTGTGTGTGTGTGTGTGTGTGTGTGTGTGTGTGTGAAGGGGGGAGAATTCCAATTATACGTTCCATACAGGAATGGTTCAACCTTTGACAAGTTATGTCCTTGGTGGACTTCTTTCAGGTTTACTTCCTTCAACTGGGTACTAAAAAGGTCCTAACTTTATAAGGTATGATCAGAACATACGGTGATCATTTAAATTAAAAATATTTAATTTTTAAAACACACATTGTCATTAGTCCTCCTCGAAATCCTTCCTCTCACTTCGAGCACATTTATCCCATCATTCTTCCCATTTTCTGAAGCAGTTCTAGAAGTCATTTATTTGTGAGCATCTTTAGTTGCACTGTCCTAGCCACTTCAGTATTGTGAGTGGATTGAAACCATGTATTTTTCATGGTCATTTTGCCTTTGGTGAAGATCCAGGAGTCACACAGCGCCAGATCCAGTGAATGAAGATATATGAGAGCACACGGCAATGTTTTCACAAGCCCGCCTTTCTGCTGGATCACACTTGGCAGCAGCAGTCTCTGTATTTTTGATTGCGCCTCATAATTTTCCTGTTAATTGTGAAAGATACATTAGCACCATTTAAAATACAGTGATACCTCGGTTGTTGAATGGCTCCAAGCTCGAACTTTCCACTACTCCAACGGCAAAATTTGACAAAATGTACTCTGTGTTCATAACTTTGCTCGTGGAAACAAAAATCTGACTTGAAAAAACCTATACTGGCCAAGATTAAACCATGAGGACACAAAGGAGTGATGCTTCGGTCTACCCTCCACTCTCACCTGGACAGCATATAGTGCTGTGTTAGTGCATTAAAGCACTTGTCATTGTGCTTTTTTGTGCTTTATTTTCATCAAATATTGTAACCATTGCTCCAAAGAAAATTAGTGAAGCCAGCAGTAAGGCTAAGAGGAAAACTGAGAGTCATGACAGAGTTAAAGAAATCAGAAAAAAAAGAAAAGAAATCAGTGCAAAATTTGTTAAAGTCCTATAAAAATGAATTTATAAGTGTCATATTTGAGGCTCAGAACCAGTTATTTTATTTTCCATCATTTCTTTTTTTATTTAGTTTATTGGTACCATTTATAAATGCATAATGATTACATTTTTGGGGGGGGAACCCTGCAGTGAACCCCAATCTACTGCAAGGTATTATGGTACATGGCAAAAAGAAAGCACAAGAAAAAAATTGGCAATGCAATAGGGATTTGGGATAGCCTGTTGTTCCTGGGGAACAAAAGATCAAGAGGCAGCCAAAACCTCAGTATTTATGGATCACATTTACATTGAGGGAAATGGTGAGGGTATCATCTGATGACTCAGAAGGTGGTGGTCATCGGTCTTAAAATAATGAGGGTCTTACATTGATGAGGATAGTGGAGAGAGATGGCAGGTTTCTCTTTTCCTCCTGGTGAAACTTGTTTTAACTACTCAGTTCTAAAGGAACTAGGTTGTCTTTAGCTGATGTAATCTTGCCCTGGCATGTCACAGCATCATGGGACAGCTGAGGCCTCAACTGTGACCCAAAGCACATGAAGTCATGTTTCCTCATACCATAACCTGCTCACGTGGCAAGACACTAGGCCTCAAACAATCCCTAATCACTATTTAATTATGAAATGACTTTCCCCCCCAAATTATATAGAATGGCCCTTGACACCATTTATCAGAGAGAATTTGTACCTGTACATGGTATATCCCAATTCCTCTTTTTTTTTTCAATTCACTCCCCTCCCTTCAACTCTTCTTCCCCTCCTTATTCACAAAGCTTTGTAAAGTTTGATTCCATTTTCTTCTCTTTTTTTGGTACCAGGAATCAAACTCAGGACCTTGTGCTTGTCAAGCAGGGGCCATGCTCATGAGCTATATCCCAGGCCCCATATCATTCTTCCTTTATCATCTTTTTCCCCATTATTTCTTATGGGAAAAATATATTCAGTTGTCAAAATCTTAGTGTTAGAACACAAATTTGTGAAAATTGAGTTTGATACTCAACATCCAAAATTAAGAAATGAAAAGTTTATTTTGCTCACAGTTTGTGGAGGTTTCAGTACATAGTCAACTGGCTCCAAGGCAGGGTAACACATGGCAGAGGGGCAACCTTTCATGGTGGCAAAAGGTACCAAATACAACAAGAGCAAAAGTGGGGGAGGAGCAAGCTTCTTTCCCTCCCTCACGTTGCATGCAGGCTACCCACCCTAGGGTGGGTGTAGTGTTCACACCCACAATCCCAGCACTGGACAATGAATCAATTATGTGCTCTAGATTCAACTGCCTCCAAAAATCCTGCATCCTATGATCACATGAGGCTTTGTGGGGACATCCAGACAAAAATCATAACACAAGGTATCACTGTATACATCCTTTCTTTTCTACCTTTTTTATTCACTATGCTTTATTTTTTCTTTTTCATTTTAATTCATTTTTTATGTTTCGTGTATCTTCAAAATCCAGGCTTAGGCCCCAGAATATACTGTGTTAAAAATTTATCACAATGAAGAACTGAAGAGAGTAAGCTACCAGGACATTATTTATTTTAGTATTTTATATTCAACCTAGTACATACTTACCCTTAGTTTAGAAGATAGAAACAAAACACCACTAGCGAAGTTAGTCTTTACTAAACACAAAGTGTATTTTCAAAACATTGAGGAAAATAGTTTCAATCATCAAAAGATTTTCAAATATTCCCTATCTCATGAAATGTTTTTTGACCACATCAGCTTCTGTTCATCTCTTCCCTTTTGAAGATGTGTTTACACTTCACAAAGAGAAGTCCATTTACTTTTAATTTTTTGCTTTTGTTTTCCTATTTTTCTCATTTTGTTTTTTACTTTTCCCTTCTCTCCTTTCCCCCTCTGCCTTCTTTGTTCCCTTCTGCATATGAACATTTTCTTCCTATTTCACACCCATTATACATTTTGGCCCTTATTTACACTTTCAGTTTCTCACACTAAAGAAACAATGCGGTATTTATACATGCCTGTCA
This sequence comes from Cuniculus paca, assembly GCA_004365215.1. Classification (NCBI taxonomy): domain Eukaryota; kingdom Metazoa; phylum Chordata; class Mammalia; order Rodentia; family Cuniculidae; genus Cuniculus; species Cuniculus paca. The sequence goes on from RJWT010011491.1 coordinate 15,554, forward strand.
GATTTATTTCCCTTCAGAGTATGGTCTCAATGTGCACCAATTTACCTAGAATTTACTTTAAATTTTGGAAGAAATCATATAACTTAGTACATTCTGTGTATAAATCAAAGCCTATTAGACATGATGGCCACTTTTGTAATGTATAAAATGTATGGAGTATTTTCCTAATGTGAATCATTGATCTTTTGCTGAGAAGTGGTATAGCAGATTATCTCACAAAGTTAGTGATTTAAAACAACCACCATTTATTTCCCATTCATGGTCAAGTCATCTGGTGCTTTTATTGAGCAAACCTAGTCTTGGCTATATTTACCCAGGCTCCCTTTGATTCTGCACCTGGGAGTCTGTGTGAAGATGGCTTCCTCATGAAAAACTGGAATGGCTTGATGAATGTGACAATCTGACTCTCCTCATTGTGTCTCTAATATCCTTCCAGAAGGTTAACCCTGGTGTGTTCTCATAGCCCATCATAGGTCCAAGAATGAGCAAGGTCAGTCTCAGAGGAAGACAAGCAGAAACAGACACACACACACACACACACACACACACACACACATTATTCATGCCTTTGATAATCCTTAGCCCAGATTCTAATGGGGGAGAGGAATGACAAGTTATAAAGAGCGTGGACAGAGAAAGACTATTATTCAAGCCAAGTAAAATAACCTACTAGAGTGTAAAGAATTAAACACTACATACACGGGAGATATTTAGACTGGAGGAACCAGGACCTGGGGAAAGATATATTTATCTTTAAATGGTGGGAAACAAGAGATTAAAATAAAGCAACATGAAGGAGAAAGAGGGAATTATAAATAACTTTAAGTTGCAAATATATACCAGGTATTTAACATATTTTCTTCCATTTCACCTCTATAATAATCTTATAGAATGGCTGTTATCCTTCTCGTTTTACAGGTGAATGTCTGGAAGGTCACAGATAATAAATAAGTTATAAAAGTTCCTATAAACAAAGTTCATAGAACTAGGGTTCGATATCTGACTTCCCTGACTTTAACACTATCATTCATTATGAAACTCAATCCTACCTTATGAGAATCTATGCAGAACTGAAGCCAATTTTTGGAAGTTTTTTGACAGCCAACTTTATCTTTACATGTGGAAAATCCATTGTAGTAATTGGAAAAATTTAAAGCTTGATTCAAGCCTAGTGTGGTGGCACAGAGCTATAATCTCAGCACTACGGGAGGCTGAGGAAGGAGAAATCATGAGTTCATTTCCAGCCTGGAAAACATAGCCACTTAGTGAGAACCTGTCTCAAAATAAAAAATTAATAAAGGACTGAGAATGTGTTCAGTGTGAAGCCTTGAGTTCAATCTTCACTACCACATGAAAAGGAAAATTAAAAAGTGAAGTGATTTTCCCTAGGAAATAATTATTTCTTGCTTCATGGAAGTTGTTAAATAGAATCTGGTTTGCAAATTGGCAAAGATATTTTAAAAATATTCCAAATCTCTGACAAAGAAGTAAGAATCAAGTTGTTATATAGTTCCCTTTGACTTAGATAATGTGATAATAAAAGATCACCATGGAATCATAAAATCGGAAAAGCCTTACATTGTATCCAGTTCCATGTTCTCATTTTACCAGTGAGACATCTTACACCAGGTAGTTGAAATGACTAAGATCATAAGTTAAATAGAAACCAAGTCAAAACAAGAGCCATGTATCAGTTCTCAGAGGACAGAATGGTTGTGAATAATAAATTAGGTCATCTGACCCCAGTCAGTAGATGGATAAGGACTGATTCAGAAAATTAGACCATTCCTGAATTCAGGGTGATGGTCACAGCACTGGAACACCACATTAGAAAAGAAAAAATCTTTGATGTTGACTTTTGGGTTTGCTGTTGGCACCTGAACCAGAATGAATTGCTTTGAAACTATGGTAGCAAACTTTTCTCGTGAGAGGGTGCAGTTGGAGTTTCCCCACCATACCAGCCATCACGGTAATAATATTAGAACATTTAAACTAATTTGTAACCTATAGAAGTCTGAAAATGTGAAACGAAGTCCATGCCAGAACCCTAAATTCCTCTCAAGTAATAAGACAGAGGAGCTTGTCCTAGCATTAGTTGGTTCTGAGCAAACGTGGAAAAAAGAAAAACTCATGGCGAGGAATTACATATATAGTATCTGTTCTACAAGACAACATGAGTTTAGATGTTTCTTACAACAGGAAATAATCACTCTATAAATTTACATGCAGCTGTATTTTTGTGTTAATTTTTCTTTTCTTTATAAAAGTTTCTTTTAAAACAAATCACACTTACTTCAATTATACTAAGGCAAAAAAGAAAAAAAAGATTCTTGCATCTTGGCAAGAATCTTTCAACAAAGTTTTTTTTTTCTACTAAAGAAATGAAACTAAGAGAATTAAAACGCATAGAGATCAATCTCCTCCTAGAATACTTTGTAATGTGTTTATTGTGCTCTTGTTAATTATTTTTGTGTATTTAAATCTTAGTTTTTGATTGTTTTAGACAAAATAGATAAAAGCAAATGGTTGTTGAATGTGTACTTGATGAGCCTTATTTTTTTGAATTTCTAGGTAACTTGTAAACTTGGAGTCATTTTATCTGGAGTCATTTTATTTATTTATTTAACTTGCAAGTTGATATGTACTATTCAAGGCCTTTTCCAGTTCTATGGTTCCATAATGATTTCATATTTTCATATTATATATGAGCTGACTCTAAAACAACAGAATTTGTGCTGAGTTGGCCTGTAACAGTCAGGAACTGAATATCAATGTAAAGAAAATTAAAATAAACAAACTCCATGACTAATAACAAAACCTAAAATATCTCAAAATAAATCTAACAAAATTCATAGTAGCTCCTTTGTAAACAAAAAAAGAAGTTAGACATATATGTATGTGTGTGGGTGTGTATCTTATTGAAATATTAAAAATGAAGGGCTTACATTGAACATAATAGTTTTTCTTCTCATCCTTAAAATGCAAAACCCACACACAAATAGTTCTGGTATAGAATAACAAAAAATGAAGGAAGGATAATCCAAAGGAAATTGATATCATTACTAATTCAAATGCATGAACAAAGAATAAATTTTCCATTATTTACTCTCTCGAAACTTTCACCAAGGCTAAAACATGACAAATTTGACTAATTTGTTTTTTTTTCATTTTAAAAAAAGCAAAACAGAAAAAAGAATAGAAATGATACAGAATTTAAAAGAAATAATAGGAAATTAACACTAATTAATATATTGCATATTGTTATCATAGAAGTAGTTGTTCAGATTACAAGATTCAGGCACCAAAAAAAAAAATGATCAAACAATAAAACAATGAAAGCACAAACTGTTCTTTTAGATGAGCTAGCAGAAATTAGTAGTATAGCTATCTATCTTGTATATATATATATATATATATATATATATATATATATGCCTATATACATAACATCTTTTCCCTTCTTCCTTCTCTCTGTTGACTAATTTGTTTTTATATCTTTATGAGAAACAACAGAAGAGAAAGCTTTTAAAAGTTGGAAATCTATATAATTCATAATGTACATTATTAGTCCTCACACAAATCAAGACTATTAGTGACTGAAAAGAAAAATAAAGTAAAAATAAAAAACAACAAAATTTTATGGTGTTATTAGTGACTGAAAAGAAAAATAAAGTAAAAATAAAAAACAACAAAATTTTATGGTTTAATTGGACAAAGAAAATTAATGTAAAACAGTAGCTCAGCATCTAAGTAGCATCTATATTCATTTTAATTGCCAGTACTTTTACATGTGGTAGAAATGAGTTCAATTTTTAATTAGGATGAATTAGTCATAAAGCTTGTTTGAGGCGTGTCCTAATCTTCATTCTGCCCTGCCCTATTTACTTTATTAGTTACATATTACTGCTGGTGTAGAGATATAAGAAAAAGAAAACAGATTTTTCCATCAGCCATGATCTAAATTGCCCAGCCACGAAACCGGTAAAACCAACGTTACCTCCGTTGCAGCTGCTGCACAACCTTAGTCAGAGCTCTTCTGGGAGATAGGAAGCAGAGCCTCCTCATTAGGGTGAGGGAGAAGGACCGCATTTTCCTTCCTCTTCACCCAAATGGAGACAGGATTATCCGAACTCACCTGCAGGTGGTTTAGTTTTTACTTGTAAATCCTGCCAAAGCCAAAATATGAAAAATGTGGGTGTGCTTATTTGAAACTGGAGAGATTTCGTTTTCTTTCATGAATTTGATGTCTAAAAGATAAAGAGGACGGAACACAGGAAGACACTGCAGGATCTTCTGAGAATTGCACCCAATGGCTTTTTATACATTTGCTACTGAATAAACTCTCACCACAGACTTAACATGAAGTACTTTCAGATATGAGTGCCAGCGTGTTTCTTAAGATATAGCCTCTTTTAAGTTATCCAGAAGGTAAAGATGAGAGATCCAATGATTGGTTTATTATTTGGAAGATAAGAAGTCTATGAAATGAACAGTTTGAATTCTTGAAGAAAGTTTCATTAGCATCAGTGTAAAAGCTTGGCTTGCATGTACATGTGGCTTACTGTGGTAATTTAATGGAGGACCCTGTGCATTCAAATTGAATCCCTCACCTGGTTGTGATCCCAGCACTTGGGAAACTGAGGCAGGTGAGTCACTGCTAGGAGTTCAAGGCCAATCTAGACTCCATAGTGAGTTAAAGGCCAGCCTGAACTACATAGTGAGACCTTGCCTCAAATAAATAAATAAATAAATAATAAATAAACTGACTCCCTATATTTTTGTAATATTTCACATCATCTATCTGTAGACACATTAGTGTTTGCCATAGATTACCCAAGGCTAAGAAATAGTTTTTTTTCTCCTAGGAGAACATCTAGTCTGAATTTAGAAGGAAATTGTCTCCATTGGATACAAGTTTGCTGTCAGATGAGGAAAGTCTCACTTGTATACCATAAAAGGAAAAAAAGACTGAATGACAAATATTCCACTTATGCATTAGAAGAGTCTATTCCCAGATCTTGTTTAAGTAAATAAATTACTTTGCTTTGATAAAAGACAAAAATGTGATAGATATGCCCATTTGAGGTAGAAGGAGTGGTCAGAGATTTATATGAAGAGAAACAGTCTACTTTGCATTTGAAACACAATTTCAAATGAAAGTATAGCTGAATTATTGTTAAATTACAAAAACATCAAATACCATCTCCTTAAATCCTCAAGACAGAACCATAAAAAATGTCTTAAAGGACACAGTTTAGTCCTTGATCTTTTATACACACAGGGAGATATTAATTTATTTAGCAATTATTTAGTAAATGAGTATTTTAGAGTATACTGTAAAACCAGTGCCTATTTTTATGAGCATGGGGAAGAATCATGAAATGTATTCATTTATCCACTCATTTTTCTATCGTTTTCAGTAAAAGCATTCACTGTTTATGACAAGAAAGCATTTCTCTAAGAGAAGGATTTAAGAGAAAAAATATCCAACAGTTGAAAAATGGGTATACTAAGCTGAGAGTAGATGTATGTACCATAGATTTCCCCTAAAACTTACACAAAAAAATACTTGCTTTCAAAGGTCTAGATACTGGTCTGATTAGAATACTGGGAATCAAACACATGTAGTAAGCTAAAAGTTCAATGGAAAGTAAATCATGGAGGCTCTTAAATGCTAGTTTAAATAATTTGCATGCAAAACTATTGGACACTGAAGAATGATGAACAGAAGTTGGACATGATCAAGATGTTATTTGGGTTTTAGAGATCTCTCCTACATCCACAGTACAGAACCCAAATTGAAGGAGAGCTGTCCGCACGGACCTCATAGGACCTTCAACGTGGAGCCGTGGGAGGCTTGGAGAAGAAGAAGTATGAACGAGGCTCTGCCACCAACTACATCGCCTGAAACAAAGCCCGGTAGAAGCCGCAGCTGAGCCTGGCCGACTTTAGGCGACTGTGCATCCCAAAGGGCGTTCATCCACATGAACCCAAACATAAGAAGAAAGTTAACCAGGGCTCCACAGCAGCTTGAACCTTTTATCTCATTAAAGACATCAAGTCTCTCCTCTATGAACCCACTGTCAACAAATTCAGGGAATACAAGGTGTTTGTTCGGAAGCTCCAGAAGACCTACAGGAAAAGCGAGTAGAACACTGTGGAGCGTCTAAGGACAATAAGCCCAACTACAAACTTGACCATATCATCCAGGAGCGGTACCCTACATTCACTGATGCTTTGCAGGACCTGGACGACTCCCTGTCCACGTGCTTCCTCTTTTCCACCTTTCCGAGGACAGGCAAGTGCCACGCGCAGACGATCCAGCTGTGCCCCCGGCTCACTGTGGAGTTTCTCCACTACATCGCTGCCGCCCGTGCCCTGTGAAAAGTCTTCCTGCCCATCAAAGGCATTTACTACCAGGCTGAGGTGCTCGGGCAGCCCATCGTATGGATCACACCCTACGCCTTCTCCCACAATCACCCAACAGATGTGGACTACAGGGTCATGGCCACTTTCACTGAGTTCTACACCACCTTGCTGGGCTTTGTGAACTTCCGCCCCTACCAGTCGCTCAACCTCCACTATCTACCGAAGCTCAAGGGTCAGGCCCAAGCAGAGGTGAAGGCCGAGGAAGATGCCTATGCGTTGGAGTCTGAGAGCTCCACGGAGGAACTGGTGGCTCTCAGTGCCAGCCTGGCCCATGTGGTGGTGCCTGCGGCGGAGGAGGAAGCTGAGGCTGACGAGTTTCCTGCTGATGGGGAGATGGCAGTGTGGGAAGAAAACCGCAGGAAAGAGCTGGAGGCTCAAGAAAAGCACAAGAAGCTCACTGAAGGCCTGAAATTTTTCCTGAACCGTGAGGTGCCCCGAGAGGCCCTGGCCTTTATCATCAGAAGTTTCGGGGGGGACGTGTCCTGGGACAAATCTTTGTGCATTGGGGCCACCTATGATGTCACAGACCCCTGCATCACCCACCAGATTGTGGGCGGGCCTGGACAGCAAACCCCCATCCTTGGCAGGTACTAGGTGCCGCCCCAGTGGGTGTTTGACTGTGTCAATGCCCGGTTCCTCCTCCCTGTGGCAGAGTACTATCCTGGGGTGCAGATGCCCCCACCTTTCACTCTTCATGTCTGAGAAGGAAGGGGATTACAGTCCACCCGAGAAGCTGACGCTGCTGGCTCTGCAGCCGGGAGAGGATCCAGGAAACTTGAAAGAGTCAGAAGAGGAGGAGGGGGATGAAGAAGAAGAAGAAAAAGAAGAAGACAAAGGTGATGGTGATGAAGAGGAGGAAGATGCAGAGGCTGGTTCAGAGAAGGACAAAGAGGCCCACCTGGCCGTCCTGGAGGAGCAGAGGATGGAGGAGAAGGAACCCCGAGTGATGGCAGGCACGGTGAAGCTGGAGGACAAGCAGCAGCTGGCCCAGGAGGAGGAGAGTGAGGCCCAGCGCCTGGCCGTCATGATGCTGGAGAAGCGGGAGAAGTAGCTTTACCAAAAGATCATGTCCGGCAAGAGGCGCAAAATCTGAGAGGCCAACCAACTGGCACAGAAGCGGAAAGCTCATGATGAGGCTTTGAGGTCTGAGAAGAAGGCAAAGCAGGCAAGGCCGGTAGGAGTGCTTGTGGTCCTCCCAGCAGCTGGACGTGACAGAGACAGGCCAGCGGGCCTAAGCTTGGTCGCAGACCAGTCACTTGTGTTCTTATCACCCTTTTT